>WMED01001450.1:0-27547 GCA_019650415.1 Pipa parva
TTCTGATTTTGGGGTTTGTATATACTGCATTGGATCTTGTGTAAGGAAGTGTATTCAGTCAAACTAACCAGCAACACTGCATGTGTACTTTACAGGCAGCCAGTTATAAAGGGGTAAACTAGCAACCCAAGCTCTCTCTCTTTATTTTATTCCTGCTATCGAACTACAATTCCCTGAATCCACTGACAGCTGATTTTGAAGGTTATTAACAACAACAGTAAGAGAGATGAAAGTGTTACATCCCACTTTTATTTCCTCATTTCTGTTCCTGTTTTATTATAACATTTACATAGTAAGTTTAGTAAGGCACACACTTTTCCAATAAAGAGCTTAAAATACATTTAAAAGAAGAACTAAAGTCTCCCCCCCCAAACGCTGTCAGCTATTTGGACACTTACAAAATGTTAAACAGCTCTCTGTGTGCTGAAATAATTCATTTTTCATTTTAGATCAGTTACATCACTAAAATGTGCTAGCTGCCATCTTTTATGGAATCATACAGTACATGCAAATTTTAACCTCTGCGTCACTCACCTAAGGGCTTTCTAGTTTACATATCATATCTTTGCATAAATATACAGAATAGAAGATCAGCCTGTCCTTTATTGAAGCATTGTGCAGAAATGCTATTTAAGTTACTGTGTGTACAAAACCTACAGATCCCACATAAAAAGTAAATTATTTATATACCGAAAGACAGCAGCCCCTATACATTCCCTTTAAAAATCTCCTTTTAGCTATGAAACAGCAATCCCAGATTCAAAAAGCTTATGTCGTCTTCTATTCTGAAATGTTACATTTACTAAATATTTCTTTGTATTTGCATCTTACCTCCCTCTTTGAGTTATTAATTACCTTGGCAAGAGTGCCCCCCCCCTTCCTGAAATAGATTTTTCTGTTGTGTATGTATAAATATAACCCATAATCTGAGCAAAGGTTTGGTATTTACAGCTGGTGTGAAAGTAATTGTGTCTGGGTGTGTTCAGCAATATTCCTGTGACAAGCTCTGCAGCGTTCATTTGCTGACACAGGTAGCAATATGAGGACCTGCCGCTGCGCCTACTCACCTCTGGTATGTATAATGACCTAGGTAATAAAGCATTTGAACATAGTGTATTTGAATCTCTGTTAGTTTTCGTTAGACAACTGTGACGGGTATAGATTTCCTCTCTTTTGTTAAAGGCAAAACAGTAATGTACTTTAAATTATATTAAAATCTACTGCTCTAATTCAAATCTGCCAACACAAGGAAAGGAGGAGAAGAAGGGGTAATACCAGGCTGGCTGATATTGTCACACAGAACTGTAGAACATATTAATTGGCACCTTTGCCCATTTAATGCAAGTAGGTAGAATTGGGCTGACATATTAAATCTACAACAGATCTGTTGCAGTGGTGGTTAGAACTTAGTGCATCATGTATATGTACTACTTACTAATCAGCCATACAGCTTCTTGAAATTACATGTTTCAGGTTTTATTGGAAAAATATGTCAGTCCCAAGTCTGCCAAAACACATGTTGAGGATGAAATATCTATTAAAAATTGAGATATTCATTGCATTGGATTGGGTTGTCATGTAGCTGAACTAATGATTCATCAACCAAGCATCATTTGATCAGAATTTTAATAGATGATCCGGTAACAACAGTTGCTTGAGATTGATGCAACAAGAGGTATTAGGGATTCTGGATCATCCATTGTAACCTAGACACTAATAAAACAGCATTGGTCCTGGTTTTGTTAAGTGGCATACCACAAGGTTTCATAGAAAATGTATAACAAAAAGATATAGCCCCGTAGTTTGCTGCAGGTTCGGGCTCAAGAAACAATATTCTTTTCATCAGTGCATCTCAGTGAGCTTGTACAGTGACAAAAAGTGTAGTTAATAATATTAAGAAAACTGCAAATCTTTAGCCCCAAAATTTTCAGAGAAGCTTGTAGATTTGCGAGATTTGAAATAGGATTATTAATTATAATTTATGGAATTTTGGGGACGAATATTTTCAAGTTACATTGGTGCTTCTTGCAAATTTGAATTTTACATGTAAAGTATTTTAACCATTTTTTCTGCCGAAAGTAATTATTATTCTCTTGCTTTGCACATGGATAAAAGGGTTGTTTAGAATGTTTGCCCAAGGGCTAGAAAAATCCCACCCGTTAAACTGGCACAACAAGAAATTCAGCATCAGATAAATGGGGGATGGGTACAATGACTTGTATCAGCTGTTTTATTCAGGCATCCTGCCCTTTATTAAGTGATAAGTGACACTTGATAAAAGTCATGATACCTAAAACATGTTGTGTATTCACGTTATTACCCACAGTGGTTCTTAATCTTGAGGTACCGAACCTACCAGTTTCATATGCACATTCACCGAACCCTTCTTTAGTGATAAATCACTTGACCTCCGTGGCGGAGGCTCGACCGACTCACCGAATCCCTAGGGTTCGATAGAACCCCAGTTAAGAACCACTGCCATAAAGAGTAGCAGCACAGCTCTGTTTGCTGGGTCTCTTCGTTTTCATGAGTGCGGATTATACATTTGGGACATTTCACGGTTCTCCAATGAAGGAACCTGCAGTTTATTATACTCTACAATACCCATCTCGGACCCAGAGAGAACCTGTATGCTATAGTGTTGTGCACATCGTTTTATAATAAATAAATAAATAAAAATTGCAGCACAAAAAAAACACCATTAATACTGGTATATTTGCGTGACGTATATTACAAAAATAATAGCATTATACGTGCAATAGTCATTACCTTCAATGTTTTTTCCCGACGCGCTTTTTAAAAAAAACAAAACAATGCGCACAATATAACAGTTTGAACCTGGGCCGAAGTGTCAATTTGTAAACACAAACTGTATGCTAGTTACTACCTTACTTCTACATACAAGTGCAAACATTCAGTCAAGCAGTACACAGTTGTTCCTTGATGTTCCTTTTTATATTCCTGCAGGCCTAACTGGAATTTACACCATTATTGTGAATCACTGCACTTTCACATCTTAGTGAATAACAGAGATCCTAACTGTCCCACCAGCAGCGTTCATTTGGATGTGAAAATGGGGGCCACACAGCCTAGACTTCCCTTGATAGCATTATTGAGACAAAGTCATTGGTGTCTGGTTTACTGTGGATTTGCTGCATTTAAATAAAAGCTGGAAACATTAATCTTCAGAAAGGGAAATTGCTTGATCACTTTTAGGTAATGACACACTATGGGTTGTACCACTTTTATTCCCTCCCATTGTATTAAACAGGTGACTACAACTATTTATTAGTTATTTATGCTTAGTATTTATTGACCAGTGCTTCAGCACATTGTTACAGCTCTTATTACCCTTCTATCTGTGTATGTAAGTCTTCCTCCCATTTAGATTGTAAGCTCCACGGAGCAGGGACCTCCAACCTCTTGTGTCAACCACAACTTAGCACTTAAAGTGTTATATCCTTGTGATATTATACTTGTATTATGTAATGCACTTTTCCCATGTCTGTATTATATTTGTATTGCTGAATTGTACAGCGCTGTGTAAATTTGTGGCGCTTTATAAATAAAATGATATATACGTACATACAACTAAATGCATGGAGCCTTTTCTAGCTGTGATTTCATTCACAAAACTTTGTATGTACTAAAAAGAATGTAGAAATACCAGCAGTGGCTCAATGAAATCAGTGGGATGTGGTTTTCATTGGTAAAATGACTAGTGTGTCCTCATCAACACTAACTAATTCCATAAAGGTATTTATTTCACCAAAAAATAGCTCCGATGTTTATAGATGTGCCAGAAATGAAAAAGGATTTACAACTGGAGGATTTGTGGGTGATAACATCCCTTTAAGGTATTACATGGCCACATTGGCTGAGATGAGAATGTGATTATATGAAGCATTAAGCTCAGTGTTCCACTGGTAATTAGATGTTCATACATTTACATTGGCCAGAGACAAGGGTCCCATCCTGTTGCTTATAATAAATAGCATAGTTAGCTATTTTTGCCACAGGGCGTAATCAGATCCCTGTATTATCCATACTGTTCCTGCGTCATATTGTAGCAATCTGTTGGACTGTTTACAGTACAAGACTTTTACCTGTTTGGACAACACAAAGTTATCTGAAATGTTGTGTATATATTAACAAATCACTCGGCCAATGCGTCACAGTAAGGAACAGGGTGTTCGTGGGCAGGTACTGAAACATTGGGAGGGAAAGCGTGAATAACTATTAAAATACATTTTTTAATTATGTACTGATGTGGGAGTATCTCCTTACAGGGACAGGGAGCACATTCACAATGTAATTACTGATAGAGCCAAGTGGTACAGCACAGTCATATTACTGAGCTGTTTGCACCATCTATACCTGCAATAGTTGTAAATAATGAATGGAAGCATTGTTACTGATTCCTGTAGTTACAGTGGATGTAATGAGGTATGTAGATCACATAAGTGATCTCATACAGTTCACTAGGATAGAAAGGAATGATATTATTATTGTAGGTGAGTTGTGGTTGATATGAGGACAATATATATAACATATACAATGTACATAAAATATATATAGACAACCTGTAATTCAGTCACCTGGAAAAGCAACCCAGCCCAGGCAATCAGCCTGACCCAGTATCAGGGACTCTTGCTGGATGGAAATCATACATGGTAATATTAAATGGATGTCTACATCTTAACAAGCTGTTTACACCAACAACATACAAGGGAAACAACTAAGGCCAGGCACAAGCATGCTCACACTAACAGACACACGCACAGACATACACTCACCTTGCAGAGATTTATAGTTTGCTTACTCTGTAGCAGCCTGACTTTCTGGATGACTATGTGCAGTCAGATGGAGATGGAAACAGATATCTGAGAAAATATATACATTTAGTGAATTTCTTCAAATGATCATCATCAGACTATGGGGGGCTATTGACTAAAGTGAGAATTCGGCTGTCAGAGTGAATTCTCTTCACTTCGGGTGGCTACGCTCTGATTTTCTACTCCTTATTTATAAAACAGACTATTCACATAGTGAATTCACAACCGCAACAGAATTCCCATAGCAAATCCGCAACTGCAACAGAATTCCCATAGCAAATCTGCGACTGTGAAAAAATTCCCGTAGCAAATCTGCAACCACGACAGAATTCCCATAGCAAATCCGTGACTGCGAAAAAATTCCCAGATGCGATCAGAGGCGAAGGATCGGAGGATAAGTTCGGACTATGCTGAATTACCCCCTTAGCCACTTAAGGAACTGGTAAATCCACAGCTAGGTATGATTCATAGGATAGGAGGGGATTTTTCTATTTATAACCCGGGGGGATCATGTACCAGGTTAAGCATCAGCACTGGACATCAGAAAACCTCACATCTGCCCTTATTTTGTACAAATGCTGAAAATCCTAGTGAAAATAGGATTATACAGAGAAAATACATGAGGGGATAAATGAGCAAAAATAATGTTGTAATGCACTGAAAAGAGAGATCCTGCTGTCAGTTGGACTAAAAATATGATTTAATACTTAGAGAGTTCAGGTGCATTCCAACAGAGGACTCCTATGCCTGGAGACAGACAGCACCACTGATTTAGTTCCACAGGGAAGTGAAACTCTAGATATGGGGGGAATTCACGATTGTGTGAAGTGAGCTCCGAATCCTTCGACTCACTTCGCACGTGGTGTTATGCGCTCGCTGATGTCCTGCACGCGGACATTAGCGAGCGCATTAAAGGGATTCCAGTCTTGGCGAGACCAAAAGAGTTGCTTCACTGAGACTGGAATCCCTTTAATGCGCTCGCTGATGTCTGCGTGCAGGACATCAGTGAGCGCATATCAGTCTGTGCGAAGTGAGGTGAAGGATCCGGAGCTCACTTTGCACAATCGTGAATTCCCCCCATAGACCTTGCATTAGACGTATTACAAAAACTACAAGGAATTAAAATACATTATTGTGCATATTATTCATTTAAACTACACACAATATGCATTCTGTTTTTGTAGGGCTCTCCTGTGTTTGGATTCATAGACTCAACACTGCATTATTTTGACTTATAGATATGCCTTGCAGAGTACTTCTTTTGTTTTAACCAGAAGCTTTGTTTTTAAACTCATCCCATCTCATAATCTCTGGACACCAATAGCAAAATTAACTTTTTACTGGCTATGAAAAACTGAACAGTTTACTTTTATTCCAAAGAAAAGGTTGCAACAAAGTAAGTCTTGAAATGTTACAAACTTATGCTCAGGATAATTGAGGGCCCTAACTAGATCTTGTCTGAGGGCCCCAACTAGATCTTGTCTGAGGGCCCCAACTAGATCTTGTCTGAGGGCCCCAACCGCCATCTGCATGTCTGGCATACATTCCATTAGTAGAGTGGCTAATGTTTTGGACCCCTAGCATTTAATTATGGCTTGCAGTGAAAATACAAAGGAACAGTCTTACTGGTTAAGCACACCTTTCCTTTGCTTGTTAGGAGAATAACCTCCATGAAGCACTTCCAAGTGAAGACTCCGATTATGAATTAATTGAAGAACCTGATGTAAAAAAACAGAAAAAGGTGAAAGGAAAGCCCAAAGAGGAGCTGTATGACCCCGTGTTAATTGGCAGTAGTCAGATTCTAGGAGTGGAGCACATCAGGCAGGTGAGTGAATTTATAGTGTTTATTTAGAGATACTGCGAGTTTGCTCCATTGACTTAACTTTAACCTATTTCCTCTATGGACATTCTGATTGGCACAAAACTATAACTAGGCTAAAAGGGCACATTATACTGGGACTTTACAAATGCGCACCTTACACAGCAGCAAAGATTGTAGCTTCTCTGTAAGATGGCTAATAGGGCCAATGGCAACTGGGTACAATGCTCTGTAAGCTGGCTAATGGCCATACAATATAGTAGTACTGCTAAACAGTCTGTCACATTACATAGTATCCCAGCTGTTCCTGCAGATATGGTGTATTATAGCATGCAATGTGCTGTGAGCAGGGTTGCACAGTGCCAGATGTAGTGCTGAATGGGTATTTATTATAACTGCACTAAGCAATGCAAAATTAGTTTTAAAGGCTGCGGTGCTAGTACTAGTCATTTTGTAACTGTCAGCATGGATATGAACTATGTGAAATGACTTCTTTATCTTGTTTTCAGATTGGACAGTATCTCCCCTCTAGGGTCCTGGGATGTAGCTGGAAATTGCTTTATAGCACTGACAGTCATGGTTTCAGCCTCAGGACAATGTATCGAAGGATGAATGCGGTCAGCTCACCGGTGTTACTGATTGTCAGGGATAACGAGGGGCAGGTAATTAATAACATACCATTTCCTGTATATCATTATGATTTAAGGCATATTCACTGACGTGACATTACAAGTTACTTAGACAACCCCAAAGTGGGATGACTAAAGTATGGTAATGAGATCTATGCAATTTGTGGCCACAGTCCAAAGGTCTCCTTCCCGTATACCAGAGGTGCCCAACCTTTTTTGCACCAGGGACCGGCTTTAAGCAAGGTCAGTTTTCCATGGCCCGGTGTGGTGGGGGTGGGGCAGGGGTGGAGCTTTGGTCATATGGGGGCGGGGTTATGGAGGGGTGGAACTTAGCAGCGCTACACACTTAACACCGGAGCCGCGTCAATGAGGCCAGTCTGCTGCCCCGCCCCGGCACGCCCCACATAACATGTTCTGTCAGGGGCGAGTCAGTGAGGAGAGCCTGTCGCCCCGTCCCGTGTAACAGGTTACTGCATTGCTGGCTGTGTCTCAAAGACCCGCCCCGTTCTGCATAATGTTCTCTGCCGTGACAGCTGCGAGCTGTCACGGCTACGGCAGAGAACATTATCGTGTGCTCTGACCAGGCGCAGGGCCGCAGAGCTAGGTGTCAGCGGTGCTGTGGACCGGCTGAAAAACCCCAACGGCCCGGTCCTGGTCCACGGACTGGAGGTTGGGGACCTCTGTCGTATACTATGCTAGGCTCTGCACACACTTAGCAGGAGACATCTAGGCCGCAACGGGAGAGAAGGTGGTCAAACTGGTTCTCAGAGGTGCAATGTAGTGTGAGCGACCATAGAAAACACTGGTTTGTGGGACTGCCCTCTAATGGCGATATCTATATTGACATCAAGGAATTAAAGGATAATTAACAATTCATGCCAATATGTACCAAATGTAAGTGCATGCACATGATAAAGAGCAGGGCTGCACCTTCTAAATGAGTTCATGTTAGACATGCATGTATATGGGGAGTTATATGTACAGTATATATGGGGACTGTCTCCATTGGCACACCTAATAATACAATTGGTACTACAGTTTCACTTATGGTCTGTGTTACCTGTGGTAGCAGTAATTAGGTACAACATTGCTGCTAGAGCATTCTGGGTAATTTACAGGTAGACTTTGTTAAAGCAGAGCAGTTTCCTACCACATGGCACAATCTCCTGCTCTATTAATTCAAATGGCGATATGCAAAAATTGGATACAAAGCAGTTTTAAATTGCGTCCATTCACACTAATGTATTCTCTGCTTTACATTCATTTTCGTAGCTGTTGCATCTGTAGTGCAGACCAATCACAACAGATGTATAATGCTCAGAACTCTTCTAAGAATTATTAAAAGGAGAGCTCCAGGCTTGTTAGGTTAAGTTATCATTAGGTGTACATTTAATGGTATTTTTCCCACTATTTTTCCCATACCTCCAAAATTCTAAACTAGGCAAACTGGGACGGCCTCCATGAAAATTTATACTGATGTCACCTGCGCTCCACCCACTCATACCCTATTGTTTGTTAGTCACCGATGACATCCTTTAAAATTATGAAATGATGTCACTGACTGTGCACCAGTGATGTCTTCTCAGTGGTACAGCCATTAGGTACAGGGCTGTGGGAGGGGAGGCCGGGAGGGAAAAGGGACTTGGGATTGCACCCAGGAGACCCAGGTCAGGACCCAAAAAAATGGAGCTTTCCTGTGGAATTCTGGATGGTTGGGAGGTCTGTTTTTACTACTGCAATCAGTGTACTTGATACACTTCCCCCTATGATTTGGTGTGTGGCCTGCAAAGCAGATTGCTTTGAGAGGAATGTAGTGGACGTTGAGAAATATATGGGCACATGAATGAGGAAATGTAGGGAGAGGCAACAGAGTGAAATACCTTAAATGTCAAAAGGAGGACAATGTAAATGTGGGGAGCCATGAAACAGAGGACAGTTGGAAAAAAGACAGCCTCTTCTGGAAAGAGAATTCTGGCTGCAGAATTTAGAATAAACTAGAGTGGGGGAGAGGTGGGAAGCTGAAAGGCCAGAAAGAAGAACATTGCAATATACCAAGTGGGATAAGAAGAGGGCATGAATGAAGGTGTTAGTAGTGACATGAGAGAGAAAGGCATGGATCTTGGCAATGTTATGAAGAAAAAATCAACAGTTTTTAGTACTTGGAGTACAGAGCCTAAGCGGCTGATTTACTAAAGAGTGGATTCGCCTCGTTACAATTCGAGTCACATCACCAAAATAGTCACAAATTCACTTCTCATTATTGATTAAGCGGAGAATAGACTGGTTGAACAAGTGGATAGTGGTGATCGCTGTCGGATGTATTGTGCAGTGTAGTCAGTCGAATAGAAGTAGAATGTGAAGTCCTTCCATCAGGCCCTCAATTCACCACACTGATGTGTCAAATTCAAATGGGTGAAATCGGAGCAGCACACCTAGTTGCATTCGCTCTTTGACAGTCCGCCACTTAGTTAAAAGTAGAAGTACCTGTACACGCAAAGTGATGTGAAATGTTTCATAAGATCGCAACTATCGTATTCGCCAGAATTGGTTGTGTATTTGCCACATTGCAGAGTTCGCTCACTTAAGCACACATAGGGGAAGCAGTGAATGGATGCGAATTCAGAGCTTTACATGACTATTTGAACTTGTTACTGTCAGAAAAGTTAAATATTGTACACACATCAGTGTCATACACCTGTAAAGGAAAAATGCTACCTTGTTTAAAGCTCCATCTAAAATGTTTTTTTATTTATCTAGTCCAGTTTACAGCGGAAGACACCATCTAGTGGTGGAATACTGCAATTTAAAATATAATAAAATATCATTACTGGTATACAGTTAAGAAAGTTATGTACAGATATGTTGGTACAAGACCTCTCAAAATAATCAGCCTGATATTGAGTGAGCATGTTGGGGGAGTGAGTTTATAGAACATACATTAAGTAAGTTGATGAATTTTGCAATACCACACAACTAAGCTTTACATGTTTGTTAGTCATGTCTCTAAATATAACTCAATTCATTGCAGGCCTTTGGAGTTTATTCTGCAGCTGAACTCAGGGTTAGCAGTAATTTCTATGGCACAGGAGAAACCTTTGTGTTCAGCTTCTCCCCAGAATTAAAGGTAAACATTAAGATAATTCTATTTCAGATTAAATGGGCTTATTTATAATGTGCATACTGAATTTTATTTACAATGCACAGTGCCCTTTCATATTGCATACAGTATTATATTACTTCTCTGCAGTACGGTGGTTTCTCAGGCACTGGAGCATACAACTGGCTAATATTGGGGTCTCGATGAAAATAAGTTGACCCAGAACTATAACAGTGACACTATGCATTAACTGGAACTAGTTAAATTTATGGCATCCTGACACACTGCAGCTTTGATTTGCACCCATCTGCAGTATTAAAAGGGCTGCACTACTAGTGAATGGCCAAACTGGTTTTGACTTTCAAGTATGTCACAATGACCCACTCTCTGATTTCCTGACCCCTTGCCGGGCCATTCTGAGCCTATCTCTGGTTTTCCTGACCCCTCGCTGGGTCATGCTGAGTCCTCCCTCTTGTTTCCAGATGCCTTGCCAGGCCAAGCTGAGCCTCTCTCTGGTTTCCTGAACCCTCACCAGGCCATGCTGAGCCTCTCTCTGGTTTCCTGAACCCTCACCAGGCCATGCTGAGCCTTCTCACTGGTTTCCTGTCTCCTTGCCAGGCCATCCTGATCCTCTCTCTAGTTTCCTCACCCCACCCCGCTGGGCAATGCTGAGCCTCTCTCTGGTTTTCTGACCCCTCACCGGGCTATACTGAGCCTCTCTCTGGTTTCCTAAGAGTGGCTGCACAGGGGCACACGCTGTCAACTCTCTCATCTGGGAGGGTCCAGCACAAGATCTAGTAATTGGTCAGGGGCATGCTCTGTGCTACCACAGGCTATTGTAGAGCAAAAAGTGTGTGTAAAGGGGGTTATACAGGGGTTTATAATTATCAGACTGTTTGGGGGGGTAAACAGTTCATGAATCTGTAGGTAACAGGGGATTCAAAAGGAAATTATGTATATGGTATAGTAAAGTACAGGGATTAGATTAGTATCAGTAAACTGAATTTGAGTACTTTTATTGACCATGATCTCTGGTCTCTACACACAGGTATTTCGTTGGACAGGTGACAATCCATTCTTTGTAAAAGGGGATTCCCAGTTTTTGACATTTGGTGGTGGAAAAAGGTGTGTAACTTGCTAATCCTAATTACTAAATATCAGTCCACAATAGTTTTCTTTCAACACCAAACATGCCAGCTATCATAGTACTAAGGTATCCTGTTGATTTCCACTCCTGAATAATCATATTGCAATGCTGTTTCCAAGACTTTCTGGTTGCATACTGTAAAGGGCTCTGAGTAATTTATCCACTAAGCTAGAATTTATTAGTCAGCTCAGCTGGAATGCAATGCATTATGGGATGTGAACAGGATATAAAGTACTCAGGCTAATAAAGTGTATTATTTTTCCAGTGGCAGCTGTGCCCTGTGGTTGGATGGAGATCTCTACCACGGAAGAAGCCAGCAGTGTGAAACCTTTGGAAATCTTATTCTTTCCACCAAGGAGCAATTCTGCATTCACAGTCTGGAGGCCTGGGCATTCACATGAAACATACAGGGTGATTTCCTGGGCAATGAAATAAATAATGACATTTAGGCCATTTTGCACAAGCTGGGAGTCCTATGGATTTCAAAGCCAAAAGCAAAATTACTATAGCAGCCAGCACCACACCTAACACCATTCATGGACCACTGAGTTTAACTGCTGGCCAGCAATGGTCAATTTTATACTGAACAATTAAAATAAATCCAGGCCATGGTTACTGATTCTGGCTATGTGGCTGCCTCCATTAATTATCTCAGGAGACTCCTTCTCTCCTCCTCCATTAACCCTTCCCACAACCCACCCCAGCAGACTCCTGCCTCCTACATTAACCCTTCTCACAAACCAATCCCAGCAGACTCCGGCCCCCCACATTAACCCTTCCCACAAACCAATCCCAACAGACTCCGGCCCCCCACATTAACCCTTCCCACAAACCAATCCCAGCAGACTCCTGCCTCCCACATTAACCCTTTCCACAAACCAATCCCAGCAGACTCCTGCCTCCCACATTAACCCTTCCCACAAACCAATCCCAGCAGACTCCTGCCTCCCACATTAACCCTTCCCACAAAATGATCTCTGCAAAATAACTGTTCACCAGAATAATTCATGGAAGTTCCAAGCTCTGGGATAGCAGGAGGCTTACTTTCCCGATGTAGTTCACAGCCAGCTTGCATAAACCTGCTACCATGTTAACACAGATGATGAACGTCTTGTAACTGGGTCTCCAGTTCATGTGTACAGTGTACATGGTGTGGGGGAGTGTTTACATTAGAGGAAAAATATGGTTCCAACCAGCAAGAGGACAAACAAATGCAAACCAGGGTTTTTATTTTGTATTACTCATGTCTAAAACAATCCCAAGTTGATTGGCTGACTATGTGCTCCACTGACTCTTACTGCCATTGCCTTTTATATCATACTAGTGTATACACAGAGTGGAATATAGAGACCAGTAGTCCTGTATATATCAACCCATAGCTATGCACACTGTCAGTCACACTAGCAGGATTTTCATTGGCTTATGGGTGCTATAACACTTCAATGCTGTCAATGTCTCATCAACATAGATTTTACACTGTATCCTCACCCTTCCCCTTTATCATAATATAATAAAGCAATAAATCAGATACATCCCTACAATTCTTCTCTGATTGGCTACATTTCGCATAACCATCTCAATTACAATCACAGAAATCTGGAACCTGTAGTTCTATTGCAGTCTATTAATGCCCATACTGTTAATGTCAAGACTACAAAACCCAGAATTCCCTGCACTGGCTTTTTTTTTTTTTTTTTTTAAATTGATCAATGAATTCCTGCTCTTACCTTAATGCACACACAAAGGCATCATCCGCAGCAGGTAAGGGTCTGGTCTCTGCCGCATCCTCCTGTTAGAAGGGACTTTTATTCAGCTGCCTGTAAGGGAGGTCTGATTGTCATATTCTCATTTGCTTTTGTGTCTGTTGTTCCTGTTCAGAAACAGTAAGATTTGTATGGCAAGACTGCTTCCTGAGATCTAGTACAGCTCAGTGCCACTAATGAATAGGATTAGCATGTCATTTATATGCATGAACGCACCATATTATATATATATATATATGTATGTATGTATGTTAGGGTAGAGTGGTTGTGTTAGTCCACAGATGCAAAAAAAAAAAATGAGTATTAAAATATTTGGTGATACCTTTTTTATTGGACAATAAAAGAGGCATCATGAAATACTGGAATACTCATCTATCTATCTCTGTATCTACTGTATCTATCTCTGTATCTACTGTATCTCTCTCTCTCTGTATCTATCTCTGTATCTGTATCTACCTCTCTCTGTATCTATCTCTGTATCTGTATCTACCTCTCTCTGTATCTATCTCTGTATCTACCTCTCTATCTGTATCTACTGTATCTATATTTTTTTTTTCTGGGGCTCTACATAAAATTACATAATAAATAAAACATCATATATAATCAAAATGGTTACCTGAAAAGTATGTTACATTTATATGTAGATTTCTTCATAATTTACGGAGTCACTACATATTCCTATAGGCCCATTAATATTCTCTACAAAGGAAGTGTCATTGACAGTTTTATGTATTTATTAATTTATATAGTGCTGATATATTACACAGCGCTTTACAGAGGTTAGTCATTCACTTCAATCCCTGCCCCACGGAGCTTACAATCTAGTTTCCCTATTCATACACACACATAGACAGACACAGATGTATGTTTTTGGATTGTGGGAGGAAACTGTAGTGCCTGGAGGAAACCCATGCAAGTACAGGGAGAACATACAAACTCCATGCAGATGAAGTCTAGGGTGGAACTGAACTCAGAGCTGCAAGACAGCAGCGCTAACCACTGAGCCACTGTACTGCCCTTTCTATAATTAACAATCAGTCTAACCACCATACATATATGGGGGTAATTCAGCGATGTGCGAAGTGAGCTCCGGATCCTTCGCATCACTTCGCAGAGGCTGTTATGCACTCACTGATGTCCTGTACGCGCACATCAGCGAACGCTTTACAGGGATTAAAGTCTCGCCGGGACTGGAATCCCTTTAAAGCGTTCGCTGATGTCCGCGTGCAGGACATCAGTGAGCGCATAACAGAATGTGCGAAGTGATGCAAAGGATCCGGAGCTCACTTCGCACATTGCGGAATTACCCCCGTAGTTTAGTCCAGCAGTTCTCAACCTGGGGGTCAAACGACGCTCTCACAGGGGTTGCCAAACATGCTGCTCCTCTAGCTTGGTCGGGTATTTTTTTGCAGGTCCCTTTATATAAGGGTTCCGGCGTGGTGACTTTGTGCCTGAACGTCATCATGTGACATATGAAGTGATAACGTTATGGCCAAACGTCAGCGCGGTGACGTCATTGCGGGCGTCGCAGTCTCAGGTAGGATGAGAACTGCTGGTCTAGTCCATAATACTACATTTATCACACAGCCTAGCTTTAACTGATTGAGAGAAATTTGTACATCATTTTACCATTGCCCTGAACTATAGACACATTTAAAGGAGAACTAAAGATATATAATAAAAAAGATGTATTAAAAAACTTACCTTACATTGAGATGAATCGTTATAGTCACAGCATGAACTGTGCTGTAACTACCCAGCACCTGATGCTTACTTCATAGCGCAGGCTGACAGAGAAGCCAGCGCCAGGTTCCTCCCCATTTGGTTCACCGGCAGTGAAAAATAGTTAAACATCATCACGCTCATTGCGGGGAGCGTTGTCATTGGCCCCCGCAAGAAGCGTGATGGTGTGTGAGGCCAGTACAACCAAGTTGGAGGAGCTTCATGCTGGTTTCTGTATCAGCCTGCGCTGCAAAGTAAGCATCGCGTGTCTGGAAATGACTGCAGAGTTCATGCTGTAATTAACGATTTATCTCAATATAAGGTAAGTTTATTCATATGTCTTTTTATATACCTTTAGGTCTCCTTTAAAGGTGAACAGGATTGTAATCATGAACAGTGTACTACATATCAGTTGTGAAAGCTAGAAACATACAACTATGTTCCATAAACCCAAGTATCTTTGCTTATTGTTAAACAACAAAGCCCAACACTTATCAACAAAGATCTTCACTTATCTACTTTCATATGATTATGTGCAGTATCTATCCTTAGTCAACTCTACATATGTTTGATAACTGTATTTGAAACTGAACTCCCAGCATGAATGGCAACAGATATCAGGAGTGTTTTAAAGGTGATCCGTCTTTGCATTAGAATTTTTGTTACTGTGTATGACTGATTCCTTTAGCAATGAATTTTACAAACATAATACATTTGTAACCAACAGACAATCATGGAAACCAGTACGACAACTTCCCAAAAGACGCATGTGGGAAAAGTCAGGAAAATTTTTAAACCTGAAAAGAAAAATGTACACTTTGCCAAAAATGCATTGCTTGTGGCTAAAATAGATGAAACCATAAATTTTAGAAACTACAATGGGGCAGAGTTGGCATCACCATTTAAAGCAAAACGCCGCCAGAACTTAAGGGTACCACAAAGCATCCAAGTTGAAAGCTTTCCCAGCAAGATCACCATTGAGAAGTCAGTGTACAAAGATGGGGAAGGGAAGCATTCCAAAGTAAAACGGTTTGCTTGTGCAGTTTGTCAAAAAAGTTTTGCACAGAAATCCAACCTCATCACGCACATGAGAGTCCACACTGGATCTAGGCCGTATGTGTGCACAGAATGTGGCAAGAGTTTTAGCACCAGTTCAAATGCAGTCACACATCAGCGGGTCCACACGGGAGAGAGGCCGTACAGCTGTGGCGAATGTGGTAAGAGCTTCAGCATTAGTTCAAATTTGGTAACACATCAGAGAGTACACACGGGTGAGAAACCATACGTGTGCTCAGACTGTGGGAAGAGTTTCACCCACCGCTCCAATCTGGTCATACATGAGAGAGGACATTCAGGAGAGAAGCCTTATATCTGCTTACAGTGCGGAAGGAATTTTACCCACAGTTCTCATCTGGTTGCCCACCAGAAAATTCATGCATAGAAGACACAGATTCCTCTATAAGGAATGGCAACACAGGGAACAACACAGGGTAGATTCTAAACAACAGGGAGATCCAGACTTTGTGAAGAAGTAGACAAACCTGCAGGACTGAAGTTAACTCACTCCCTTGATGACCAATTTCACACTAGTTTGGGCTTCTTGTAATAAATGGATTCTACATATTTAATATAGGCAGGAAGCAATCTCAAGATGAAGCAGCCATTTTGTGCAAAATAATCCACATCCAAACTTCCTATGCTTAAACTGCAAAACTGGTGCTATGAAAGCCCACCTTCTCCCCTTGGAATGTGGGCTGCAGGAGTGTGATTCCTCTAGGCGCGAGTCTTTGTGTTAGTCTGTGGGTGCACATGGCTGTCCAATTAACCAACCTAATCATGTCATGCTATAGGATAATTACGACCTGTAAATACCGGTATGCAGAGAATGGTATTGCCAAGTGTATGTTACCATCTAAGATAATAGTCCCTTGCCAGTATTTTGCCATAAATGAACCATAAAAATGAGTGTGTACCTTTACTTGGTGTGTCTTTCTGAAAAACCAAGAACACAACAGACATGACCATTTGGACCCCAGTACTGTGAATGGAGGAAACACCCTTAGAAACAAATGTACAGCATATTTATGAATTTGGGTGTGTGAGATTGTAACAATGACAAACTACCCCCTACCTTTGTAAATGTTCCTTTTCTCTTCTTTCTAAAGTATTACTGGGATTTTAATGATGGCAACACTGTGACAGAAATTGCTAACGTTCATCTCTCAAAAGTCTCAGTCAGTCCTATTCATTAGACTGCTATAGCAGGAAGAGGCCTGACTGTTGGTAATGTTGGTGGTTCTCAATGGGGCCGTGACTGTGGAAGATCTAGCTCCAGCACAATAGGTGGAAATATATTCCAGGCATTTTGATTGGTTGCCACTAGTTACTGATTTACAGTATCCTGTTAGGCACAATTAGGGCTTGTGGTTCATTGCTTTTAAGCCGGGACCACACTACCATTTCTAACCTTGCCTTCTAATCTCTAATAAAAGAGATTGTTACAGGGATGCAAAATAGTGAATAACACTGGTAATGAATGAGCAGAAAGATGGAGGGAATGGGGCATAAAAGTGCAGTTGGGAGTGAAGTGCAAGAATGGAAAGAGTAGATGATAACAGATGGCTGAATATTGCAAGGAATAGTAAACTGGAGCAAGCTAAGGGAATCTAATCTTAGTCTGCACAACCTGGACTGCTGGCACTCAGGATAAGAGCATGAAACCTTAATAGAGTTCATTGTAGGGAATTTAATGTACTGCTGCACTCACATGGTGATAATGAACTGAACAACAGTTATCTTGGAGCCTTCTGACTGGCTAAATATTTCCTAATTATTGGTTTGAGGAATTTAACCTGTAACCCTACACAAATAAGTTACGTTTGTAAGATATGAATGTAATTTCAATAAATATGTCTACATTAGCAGGCTAAAACTGCTGTCAGTTTGCATTAATAAGATCAGTTTGTCAGTGACAAATGGATGGGCATACAACAAACTACTAAAATAAACACAAATAAAAGAGGGATGCCATTTCTTGGAAAACCAAGTGCTTCACAATGGGTAGTAATAAAGGTATGAAGCTGCCACAAGCTTATAGCCATGTATAAAAATGCTAGGTAGGAACACATACTATAGATAAAGGAAGAAATTCGGTAACTTCAAAAGCAGGTTTGTGGCTGGTTGACGAGAGTTATGGGTTGCGGTTGGTTGATGGGCATTAAGGTAGGCTGACGAGTTATCGGTTTTGGTTTGTCGAAGGGAGATACATGTTGTGGTTGGTTGATGGGTGTTATGGTAGGTTGACGAGAGCAATGGCATTTGGTTGGTTAATTGTAGTAGTGGATCAAACTGCTTAATTACTTATGATTTTATTAACAGTGGCTAATTCTGAGAAAAACACTTAACTAAGGAGAACCTGTGAAAGAGAAGCTCTTACCCCTGGTCATCTACATTGGTTGAAAAACAGGATCTACATTAATTCACCTGTTTTCAATAAAACACAAGACAAAAAGAAAACAGAATACTTTGTTGAAAAATAGTAATGTGTGACAAGGAAGAGTAAGATTTAAAGTTGGTCTCATTTTCATAAAAATTGGGGGCAATAAACAGAGAAAATAAATAGACTATGAGCCACAGTGCCTGTAATCTGTTTGTAGGCAGAGAAAAGATGCAATTTGATTGGTTGATAGAAGCACATAGGGAAAAATGTATTAAAGTCGAAAAAGCCGTTTGCACTTTTCCGAGTTTAATAACTCAGGAGAAGGCTTTGAACTTTCTCGAGTTAAGTATCGCGAAGTTTGCCTCGTGCGATACTTGCAATGACAAACTTTTTTTTATCGAATATATCCGTGGAAAGCTAGCTATACAGCATGGCTACCTTTCCATAGATGTATTTAAATTAAAAAAAAAATTTCTCACAGCAAGTATCGCACTAGGCAAATCTCCTAATACTTACCGCGAGAAACTTCAAAGCCTTCTCCTGATTAAACTTAGAAAAGCTGAAACGGTTTTTCTGAGTTTAATAAATTTCGCCCTAGAGTCTTTCATTGCACCAGGTGTGGAACATCCCCTTACAGGTATGAGCCAGGAGAGCATGAAATAAAAGTTTAGTTGAAGCAAAGCTTAAAAAAAAACAAAAACAAAAGCTGCGGAAATTTTAAAAACTTAAATTGTAGCAATGCTGAAAGACTGAAAACAGCACAAATAATTCAGCTTCACAGACAATAAATTGGATTTCACCATGATACATTTAACTAGTGAAAGCACTAAGGCAGTCCCTGCTATTAGACTTTTTATTCATTTAAAGGCTTTCTACAAACATCAAAAGTCGAGGTTTAGAATAAAAATGAAACTTTCTAATCAGGACTGATATTCAGCTACGCGCCTGCCCCAGATGGCGCAATATTATATATTATTACAAGATTGGACTACCGAGCATGAAAACATTCAGCAAACACCAAATGAAGACACAGAGAGACACGCGGGTTGGTTTTCTCTGTTTAATTTAAGGCATTGCTTTTTATTTTAAACAATATATACAAAATAATAAAACAAAATTATATCCTAGTTTTATGAACTGCCAAATACAAATTACGTTTGATGGTTTTTATTCCTTCAAACTTGATTTTTTTTTCTTTGTTGCCTTGTTCATATAATCCACTAAAGCACCTTTTCAAATATACACAACCACATATTTGGCTCCTGAAAAAACAAAATTGTACTGTGTACATACAAATATTTCAGAACGGTTTCAATTCTGTGCTTTGTCAAGGTACTTCTGAAATACTTGTTTCTGTAACCATCACACCCCCTTGCACTGGTATTTAATATTATTTTCAATAAATTACATCTAATGTAAAACTGTCAGTAAAGGGTACAAGTTCACCGCTGGTATTGTGGTTAATAACCGCGTATTAATCAAAATTTATTTATTTTTTAATGGAATAAAATAAGTGAGTTTGTTTTTTTTTAATGCATCATTTTTGTTTCTAAGAGGTGAAAAATTTGTCAAGTAAATTTACTGCCCACTTATAACAAAAATACCATTGCTTATTGCAAATAACTGCTCAGTTGTGAGTTTCGTTCAATATCCAAATAGTAAAAACTACACTCAAACTCTATATGAATTTTCAAGCTGGATACCCAGACCTGCTGAGTCCATAATTAATTTTACTCAAACTACAAAGGAAAAAATAAAACATTTACATTTAACTTATGTATTTTAGGGAAGGCGGAATAGATCCATTTTCTGTTTTATTCTTTTTGATGGTAATTAAAATAAGAAAAATTAAATCTGTCCAAGATTGACCCAGATTCTTTTTTTTTTTTTTTTTTTTTTAAACTTTCAAACTGTTTAAAACATTTTGTTTTGCTTTAGACTTATTTTTACAACATTTTTGTTTTACGGTTCACCCTTCCCCAATAGTACAATACCTACATAAAAAGAGCTGCAAAGCAAATTTTTGGTTTTGGCTGACCCATATCACAAAAAAAGAAAAAGATTACAATATATAAAAGCCAGATGCTGTTAAGCAAAATCCCACTAAATCCATGGGTGAAAAAATGTGAAAATATTATTTTCAGCAGGTTCAGCGGGAAAACAAAGAATAAATCAATCTGCTGTTTACTACATCAGTTAAAAAAAAAAAAAACTTCAAGGCATTTCAAACTGATAAAAGAATACCATATTTTAGAACGACCAGGTATTTCCTATGAAGAACATAAAAATGCTTCGACAAACTCCCTCTGCCATTTGACTTACAGATAATGAACTTCAAGATTAGCCTTACAGGCTGGGAAGTCCACTATTAATCTCTCCGCACTAGAGAGACTGGGGCAGTTATGTCTATCAAGAAGTTATGTAAAGCAAGTGTACGGAACTCTCTTCAGTTGGAAAGCCTTGAAATACAGAAATCTATTTCAGTGTATTATAACCAAGTATACGCATCTATCAGCAGTTACAGAAAAACATATAAAAACGTAGATTTATTATAGTGCTCTTAAGCTAAAAACAAATGAATGTGAGAGAGGCTGTTTAGAGTCACAGCATTGCCTTGGTCAGTAAAACCAGTCCTTGTAGGTTGGTGTGTACCGTTCACCAAAATCATAAACTGTCCATCCATTGATAGTCAAACCTTCCATTTACAATACTTAAATGGACAGAGGTACTATAGTATATAAAAGTTCACTGTGCCTTTAATTGTAAGCGTTATTAAATAGAGTCGATTGCACCGTCCCTTTAATTTTCCTGTATTACATGGTCCCTAACAAAATGCGAAATAAAGGGAAAGTTATTTGGGAAATATAACCAGCCATTAGAATATAAAGAGAGCTCTCATCTTTCTCCTCTGTAAGATGAGTGGGAATCAGGTAATAGAATACTTCCTTGTCTATAAATGCAAAAACATGGTGAATACCCATAATCCTGTAGAATAAAATGGCTTCTTTCACTTAACTTTTTATAACCTTCTGCTTCATAAATCCACACAGCAGAAAAGTTCATATAATGCTTGGTAACCCCTAAACTATACCTTAAAAAAAATTAAGGCAATATCCTTGTCCAACTACCATTTAATACCTCACATGACACTTTAGCACTTCCATTCTGACAATAAAGCAATGATATCCCAACAGCAAAAGTGGATGGACTTACTTAAAATGGATGGAAAAGGGACATAGCTTCAGTTTCTCATTTTTTAACTGCAGGAAGCTATGACCTCGCTTGGCAGAAGAATTTACAGCTCTAGAACAGAAGTATACTACTAATGACTCCAACAGCTGTTCTCTACTCAATGTCCCAGAATCCTTGGCATAGCTTGGAATACTGGGATTAACATTCCAGTACAGGCGTTGGTCCCAATTCAGATTAATGTCACTTTAAAGGACGATTTTGTTGCCCTTTTTTTTTTTAAGAGAAAAATAAAATTTCTAGGGCTAACAGCAGAATTTTCCAGGTTTTAGAGTCCTCTTTACTAAACCAATACTCCTTCATTTATTAATTACAAATTTTCTGACAATTCCTGTTAAAAATGGATATGCTTACCTGTGGCTACATTGTGGTATGGCAGTTATCATGCTTTTCTCTGAATGACACATTAAAGTTTCTATGGTAATAGAGCAATCATTCTCTGCCCATTTACATTTATAGATAAGATAAGAGTTGCCACATGAAGTTAGTACATTGCCAGACTCCTGGAAAACATTCCCCCACCTGACCACTAGAGAGTGTTATTCTGTTAACATCTGTATAAAAACAGCTCAGGTGAAACGAGCACTATGGCTTTCCCAATGTTTATATATGCACGCAATAAGGGCATTTGTGTATGACAACATATTAGGCTACTGCAGCAAGCAGCCTACTGAGAGTCCTCGTTCACTTGACTACACATCCAGGAAGTGTTTTCACTTTTGGCAGAAAATGTTTTAGTACAAGGTATGTCCTCAGGTGTTTTCTCATGGTAAAACACTTACTAACAGAATGGAAGCTTCTGGTGGCTGTCAGTTGACGTCACATTATGGTTACTTACACGAGGTACAATGCATCATGGGGTTTTTCTTCTAAACCCTACACTGCAATACAGCATAAGGGAAAATCATTTTAAATACAATGTTCATTTTATGTATATAGAACACATGTTCAGCATTATGGAATCCAGCATATAATACATGAAACTCAGTCCTGCAGCCTGTATTTTACTCAAAAAAAATATTCTTTTTCCTGGTAAATGATAGTTATTATTAACTTCTCTAAGAAAAATTAAGGAAAGTAGAATATATAAAGGCCAAATGCACAGAACAGTCATTCTCCATTCATTTCTAATATATATCTATACTGTAACACTCTAGTTGCCATTAATCGATCACACTAGGCCCACTCTGTCTGAGGACTGAACTACGCACGCCATGGGTATCACCAATTCTGGAGAAACAGGGGAATTTGCTGAAAATGGAGGATTCGCTCCTAAATTATCTTGACATTATCTAACATGTATATACCTGGATGTCCATGTTGGATAGTTTAAATTGATCCCCAAGTTATTCATCTACTGGTAGCCCAGGTGTTTGCGCCAAGCAATCAAGCTGTAAACTGAACACAATAGAGACAAGTATACGAGATACTCTGACTGAGAGACTATTATTCAAGGCAACTCTAGAGAACACTGCAATGGTCCTCCTTGGATGTTAGATCATTCCATGTTTACAATACAAACAAACTGATCCAGCCCCATGAGAGTGCTGGATCCACTACCCCATCTTTATGTTTCGATTACCCCACCTAATTCTGCCTATTACTACCTCTTTCAGGGTTTAGTTTCTCCACCCCTTCCCAGAATGACCCAAACACCTCTAACCCTTCCAGAAGTCCATACAAACTAAAGAACTCGTACCCGTATACTTTACTACGCAGGGGAAAATGAATAGAGATATATACACCGTGAAATATGGTCTTTTTTTAAAAAGCAAATGGAAAGTCACTGAAAATAACCAAGAACTTGTCAATGAGAACATCACATACAGGTTTCTTTAGCAGGAGCAAGGCATGTTGCCATTTCAACCTTGACCCAGAATTAACATAAAAGAGTGAGAAAGCCAAGTGTAGAAACATAAAACTACATATTTTCAAAAAAATAAAAGCACGCTTTATGAATCAAAATCAAACAAAAAGGCAGTTCTTTGCTTAGTAGTTCAAGACACTGCATGAAATGGCAGCTAGCTTACGAAGTGGGCCAGCAGCTGAAAAAAAAAATTAAAATAAATTCAGCTTAAACTTTAGGTCCTATTATCGTCAAGTCTTGATAATAATATTAAAAATATATTGTTGTTTTTTTTGTTTTTTTTAAATCAAGGCAAAGCATTGAGCACACATGGGATGCCATTTCCCAGCCTCACTTTATCTGGGGAGCGGATCTGTCATTGCTGATTGTTTTCCGAAGTTTCACTCCACGGCGAATCATTGATAACATGTCTCCCTGAGGCACTGCCTGTTGTTCCACAAGATTTGTATTGTTTTCTTGGGATTCTGCACTCTGTTCAGTATTTGGGGCAGCTAACTGGGAGGTGGAGTTCACATCTACTATAACTGAATTGTTTGCAATATATTTCTGTGGGCTGGATGATTGCCGATGGATACTCTGTGAGTATGTGCACGACTGCTTGGGAATGAAGGCACAATACGTTGTTTGTAGGGCATTAAGGCTTTGAGCTGATGTGTACAGGCCATGTTTTATTTGAGAAAAATCTGATCTCCCGTCGTGGAAATAAGCAAACTCTTCGCTGTTTGTCCTCTCAGCATATGGGCTGCTGGGAACTTCTGGGAAGGTTGTGGCTTTCATAGGCACCATGGGAGGACGAATGGGGATAGGACCACCGCTGACTGTTCCTCGTCTCATAGTGGGTTTGTTGGAAGGCTTTCGCTTGATGGTGGCAACGTATGGTGAACGGCTCATTTGTTCAGTGTCGGCCAAAAGACTGACAGTCGAAGCTGGTCTCTTTGCCTGGAACATTCTTCGGTAATTCAGGCTGATATCACTATTTCTAGGAATTGTTGAGGATTTGTCAAACTCTAACTGGTCTGTTTCTTCTTGCTCTCCATGCAAAGAGATATAATCATAGTCTGCAACTGAAAAAAAGTATAACGTTACTCAAATTACAAAAAAAAACAAAAACAAAAAAAAACGAACATGAAAGATATATAATTAGACAAATCATTAAAATGTGAAGCTTCCAGAAGGCAAACTTCTAGAATACAACTATTCAGGGGGTTCTAGATACATTCAAAATCTAGAGAATAAAAAAAAAAAAAAAAAAATCTCCCCAGGGGCTGATGATACACTCTGTTTACAACAGCCCATTAATAATGGAACCATTCACCTTGGCTATGTACCTAAATGAGAAATCAAAAAAAGATCCATATCATAAGGTCTGACTGACTTTTTGCCTAAAGAGCTCTCCTCCTCTATTTAAAGGAGTAATAGCTTATAAAACAGTCTCTGTTTGTTAAAACTCTAGGAGGCACAGTTGTCTATGGCTGTAGAATAACAGGATGCTGTCTGATAGGTATTGGTGAGGTACACTACTGGTATACCACCAAATGTTTTTGATTGGCTGGGCATACTTGATGTCACCAATGCAGTGACCACTTCCTCCTGATTGGTTGTGCAATGGTGAAGTCAGTCCCAGGCACCAGTCACAAGGTACAGGGATAGGGTCCCTGGATGAGTGAAGTCCAGATCACATAGGAAAAGAGAAGCCTGATCTTTTATTGTGAAAATGCAAATACAGCATCACTCCAAACGCTAACAACTTATCAGGACTATTATTTAGTTCACCTTTAATAACCTAATGTAATTACCATATCATCACATGACTACCCTGTGACTAAGTTATGTGTTACTACAGGACATATAGAAGGAGGCAAGTATAAATCAGAGACAGTGAGATAAAACAGATTAAAATAAACATGGATCAAGTTAGACTTAATTCTGATGGGGTCAGTGACTGCAGTATGTAAGAGTATTATGGTAATAGCTGGGCTGGCAAAGTCCCATCTAATCATCTGAAAAAGCAAATTCTTACCAAAATGAGATGGCTCCTTCTTTAAAGCTGTGGAAAGAATGTACATACATTGGTTGAGAAAGAGACTAAATATCTGGTTGAGCAGATGCTTAATAACAAGCACACCAGTTAAAATAAAAGCTAAACACCTGCTTAGTCGATCATCACCACCTGCAGCATTCTAAGGGGTGCCAGGAATTAAAGGAACAGTTGCCCTCTACTGGAAAAGCCATTTACCACACAATTTAAAAGCCATGTCGCCCTCACCTTGAACCCTCAGCATTTTTACCAACTGCCACCCTACTGGAATTGCTATTGTAATCATGCACAAAAGCAAAAGTGAGATCACTTATGGGAGGATGGCCACCGTACCTGTGGCCCTCAGTAAACACTGAATTGCAGAGGTTGGTGGGGGAAGATCTATAAAAAAGCTTTAATTTTAGCAGGACACTGATCCTAAAGTATTCTAATGGTGCCTAACTTTTTTTTTTTGAAGGATCTCACTGTATAGATAAAGTGCTTACCCTTTTCCAATGATCCAATGCATTCAATCTTCTCCTCTTCCTTTTAGCTGGAGGTCACTGCCCAATACAGCAAGAACCAATAGGAAGCAGGTCTCTTTGGTAAGTAGTGTTGTTTACCAGGAGAGCCTCTTTTCCCATAGGTTCCTGAGGAGCTGGATGCTCACTACTGTCTACAGACAAGAAAAAAAGTCTGTAGGCACTGCAGCAGTGGCTAAGGGTGGCACTTTAGCTAAACGGCTAGATCCTTTGAAAAAGCTATGGTTTTATTAACTGATATCAATTGAAAAATTTGCTTTTTATATTTAGGCCTTTTTTAAATACTGCAACTTCCCCATTAAGAGGTTGCCATGTTGTTTGGATCATTAGACCTGCAATTACATTCTCCAGGAAGTACAGAAGCAATCACACTACAAATATATTATCCCTGACAACTATCCATGAACTCATGGATGAAACCAATAAACCATTAAGGGGCCGAGTGTGCACCTGGGGGAAGCCAGAATGCTGCCCCTTCAGTAACTGTCAATATTCCTGTTTATTGGCTAATTCTATAGTTATGCTTACAATACAAGACAGAGATGGTATACCTGTCCCCTTAATATGTGTTTGCCTTGAAGGAACTGCATATTAGCCATGAGTCTATAACTGTTTGAGTGGTAATAACTATACAGTCACCTAACCCACGTGGAGCTTCCTATTACACAGTACAGGAACTTTAACAAGCAAATTCAGCTTCCAGTATTTGAAAGTAGACTGCCCACTGCTCTAAATTAAAGGAATTCAGAGTGATGGTACATAGTCTGCATTGTTTTTCACAGAAGCTTGGGAAACCATATTGTTCTTAGTCAGTACCCTTGACCATAAATATATATACAGAGCAGGGGACACTTACTAACATTCTGCATATCAATACTTCTTATATACTTCCTTTAAACAATGGTTCCATATTGCCTAACTAATCAGCAGGTGTCTAGCTGGAGTGGATGTAAAGCTCTCAGCATGCTGGGAGAGATACAGTTTAACCACAGCTAAGTAACAATAGTTCCACGATACAGAATGTATTTATGTATAATCTCTACATAGCATTCAGGCTACATCCAACTTTTCTTACCATGAGAATGAATGGTATCTTCAGAACAAGATGGGGTGGTGGTCTGGGTGCTGTAACCTGAGGAACAGTGTAGGGAATCCCTGCTGTGCTGAATTTCTGCATTCAAACCTTGATTCAAAGCCAAGGCCAAGTGGTCCCGAGGTGAAATGGGCTGTAAGCACAAGTCAAAATATATATTACTTCACAAATCCTAAAAGAACCACCACCAAACTCACAGAATTCCTTTACCTACAGGTACTTATAGAACCACCACCAAACTCGCAGAATTCCCTACCCCCAGGTACTTATAGAACCACCACCAAACTCGCAGAATTCCCTACCCCCAGGTACTTCTAGAACCACCACC
>WMED01001451.1:0-27547 GCA_019650415.1 Pipa parva
ACAGCGGATTCCCATAGCAAATCTGCTACAATTTCTCCATTGTAAAGTTGCAACAATTTTCCCATAATAAAGTCGCGACAATTTTCCAATAATAAAGTCGCAACTGCGACAATATTCTCATTATAAAGACGCAACTGCGACAATAGCAGCGTATTGTGACTATCTTTATCTGGCGTATTCGAACCTATATGCAACAATTCTGACTTTAGTGAATAACCCCCTTGTGCGAAATTTATTAAAGTTGGAAAAGCTGAAACTTTAATTGGGAGAATGATTTGAAGTTTTTCCTGGTAAGTATCACGAGATTTGCATTGTGTGATACTTACCGTGACAAACTTTTTAAAATTAAATATATCCATGGAGAGATAGCCATACAGTATAGCTATCTTTCCATGTATATATCCAATAAAAAAAATTTATCACAGCAAGTATCGCACGAGTCAAATCTTGCGATACTTACCAGTAGAAACTTCAAAGCGTTCTGCTTTTCCGTCTTTAATAAATTTCACTTTAGAGTGATGTATTTTCTTGATTATATGCTTGTAATTTACTTCACTTGTTCTTTGTTACACACTTCCCTTGTCTGTATTATAACTGTATTGTTGGTTTGTACAGCTCTGTATAACCTTGTATACATACACACACACATATACAAAACATAATTTTGAAGTTGAATTCTTGAAAACTGTACAGAAGTTTTGAAGATCAGTCAAGTTGCATTGTTTTTTTTTTATTATGCACAGATTTAAAAATTGAAATATTTGTCCACATTGAATGGATATGAATGATTATCACAAAAATCTTCCATTTTTAAATAAAACTATTTAACTTCTAAAACATATATAAGCAGTATTGTAACTATATTTCTGTGATCAAGAGATTTGCATAGTTCATGAAAGTTATCATTTAAGGCCAATGACAGAAGAGGCATTTTGATGCCAACATCCTTCTGTATTCAATGTTTAAGGGCACAAGGAAAACCTTTTTCTTCTGAAAATAATATCCTTTGAAGTAAAGAGAGAAAAAATAAATCTATTAAAGATCTTCAAATTCTAGGGACCTTAGTTAACTGCCTTGCTGCTTTAAAGGCATTATCACGTTTTTGCTTGAAGTGTACCATTTTAAGGAGTAAGGTGATATAAATTCATCATTTGTGCATTTATTTAGTGTATTCACTGTAAACCTGTATTCAGTAAACCTTGCAACATGCATTTTATTTACCGTTTCATGTTTACGGGTTATGCTAAAGGAACTGAATATCCCACCAACATTTTTACTAACCATGATGAAGTAATTTAAAGTCAGTGCTGCTCATCATGTCTCCAGATGAACTTTTTAGCTTCACTAGGTACAGCAATTTAAGAAGTAATGCCAGATTGCTATCTGTTAAAAATTGAAGGTAGATTTAGATAAATTGTACTGAGTTTCCAAAAATTTGAGTCAAGCTAAATAATTATTGAACAGAATTGCATAATCTACCTATATATCTCATGAAATTTCTATATAGACAATATTTAAAAGTACATGTTATTACTAATATCATTCAGACAACTGACCAGGGCAGATTAAAACCCCCCACTTCCAAAGAGGCCTCACCCCACACCGACAATCAAGGTTGAAACTCTATCTGCCATAACCAAGCACATAACCGAGCACGTATGAAAAGTGATCTGTTTTACTTAATTATTTAAATAATATGTCTTATATTACAATTTTAATTTTGAAAAACATGCATCTGATGGGTATTTTCTACTGACACTGTTGAGCTGACTTGTAATTTTTTTTATAATACTACTTTTGGAGCAATGCAAGGCTAATTTTCCTAGTAATCCTTAATCCTATCTCTCCCTAGTCTTCTACTGTTATTGTTTCCAAAGAAGACATGTCATTGCTGTTCACTAATCAAGCACAATTGTAAATAAACTTTTTACTTTGATTGGTGAGACAGAGACATACAGGGGAAATTACCAACAGGTGATTTACATTTACAAAGATCTAGCAACTCAAAACAAACAATCATTAGTTAGCATTTACTTTTAATGGGGCACTAGAATAATAAGAGACAGCCCAAGATTGGTAAGAAAGGTCAGAAAGATCTTAATAAAAATCAATGATTTTGATATTTTCCCCTATTTACCTCTAAGTTGATATTGATATACAAGTCGAATTTGTATGATACTTTGATAAATATCCCCCAAAATTGGGTAATAAGGACTGAAAGGGCATGTAATACACATTTAAAAAGGGTACTTGTAGATCCAAAGGTGTTGAGGGAGAAATCATTAAAGGTAAAGAGAAAGAAACACCTGGTGGAGGTAAATGAATACAGGAGCATTGGTATATATACAAAGTTAAAATTGAACCTTTATTTGAAGTTTGTAGATTTTGATTTTTGATCAAATACATGAAATAAAATATTGGGCATAACAATTTTGTATTCAAGTTGTAAATTAGATGCTGAAGTCTGAGTTTAGCATTAAAGAAGAGCTGCTCACCTGACCCCTCTAATAAATAAAGAAAAACATACTCATAAGCACATACAAAAATAAAGCTTCATTTTGTTTAATCAATAAAAACAAAAAAGATATGCAATGAACTTATTACAGAATTATATAGAGCACTGGCTACAGAGCTACCTACAGAAAAATGCTTATAATGAAAACCATTATGTTATCATATAGTGTATAATGTTCCAAATGTCTACTCTAATACATAAATATTGATATAGAAGTATGAAAAACCCAAGACACAGTTGTCTGCAGAGAAATGTAGATAAACTACTATAACACTGTAAGTGAAATTTAAATATTCTTACTGTTGTTTGTGTATTGATATATTTCTGAATAAAAAACTTAAAGAAAACCTTAAAGAAGAGCTAAAGGTGTAATAAAAAGTAGCCATCTAAAACAATATATTTTACTAAGTTGAAATGTCGCAGTGACAGCTTGAACTGTGATGTCATATCACTGTACAGAGGCAGACTTCATAGCACTTGCAATGGTACAGGAGCCAACACAAAGCTCCGTCCATTTATGAAAAAGAGCACACACAGCTTCGCGTTTTCTTTTTTTTACCGGTGAGGGGAGTGTTCTCATTGGGGGATGCAATGAACATGATGACGTGTATATTCTTTGATTTGACTAGGTGGGCAGAGCTGTGCACTGGCTCCTATACCCTCCTAAGTGCTGTGAAGTCTGCCAACTTGCAGTGATATGACAGCACAGTTCAAGCTGTCACTGTGACATTTCAGCTTAGTAGAAGAAATTGTTTTAGCTGACTATTTTTTTGATTCACCTTTAATTATCATTTAAATTAGTAAAAAAGCAGAAGGGTAACAATAAGATAGTAATCAAATGTAATAAAATATTCAGTTGATTTACCTTGTAGCCTTGAAGAGCTGCTGTCTATAAGTATTATTTGTAAAACTTGAAGTACCTTTCTATAAAGCACTGTTGAAATATGAGAGCAGTCACTTCCATTTAAATAATACAACAATATAACAAGCACTTTATTAGCCACCTCTGCCGAGCCACTGATAATTATATCCTGGAAAGAGAAATACTGATATACTGAATTCAATGTTACAATATTTTAATCAGAATCAGTTTCTTCCACCAAGTATGTAAGATATACAAGGAATATATCTTGGGGGAGAGCACATAAACAAAAACTTGGACAATCACAAAGAAACCTGTGTACATGGCTAAATATTACCATTTATTCTGATAAAATGCAAGTGTCACTATAATAAATAACTTCAGCCTAACACACTTGCAAAATGTGCCAGGAATATGTGTGCCAATATTACAATTTAAAGTGGAATTGTGCTATGCATTTTAAATTCAGTGCAAAAAATTGTATCGTGCAAGTGCAAAAGAAAAAAATATTAAAACCCAGCTGTCCATTTAGCATGCTAGCCAGGCAGCCTTTAATAAAAGTAGCCACAGTTATTCATAACTATTTTTTTCTTTTAATCCAGATTTGTAACTATAATAGGGCGAAATTTAATAAAATTGAAAATACCGATATCGTGATATTGATTAATTTTTTTACCAATACTGATTTTAGCAATACCGTGATATAAAACAATTTTTCCAATATCGATTTTCCTGACATTGGATTTTTCCCGATATTGAAAATTTGATTGAAACTTCAATCTGTTTATTTCTATGTAAAATCCATAATATCAATAATAATAAAAAGGCCTTTTCGACTTTAATAAATTTCGTAAGACTAGTTGAAATTTCCAGTCCTTTGTACTTGTAGACTATAATTAGATTAGATTTTTACATAGGTGCAAGAAACATGTGCCTATAGGTGGTGAAGGTGAGAGGCATAGGCAGGGGTATAATGAATAATAATATTGAAAACTTCAAAATATTGAATTTGACATTTGTGATTTCACTTTGAAATTATGATTCACAAAGCACTTCAGTTCACTGATAATGTATCATAATCTGTGATTAGTTGTACATATGGAGTGGTCAGTTAACGGGTAGGATGGGACACACATTGGAAGCTTTACAATGGATGCTTTATGTTTTTAACTTGAAACAATAAAGATTGGTTTTATTATCTACTGGAGTTCCGGAGATGTTTGCATTGCTTAGGTAATGGGTATGGCCTAAGGCACCAAGCATTCTGTGCCTATAAGCTCCTAAACTGTAAATCCAGCAATGCTTACTGTATTTTTCTCTACATAAGATGCATTTGTTTTCCCCCCAAAAGTTGGGGGAAAGTCCCCTTGCATCTTATGGAGCAAATGTTCCTTTTCTTCAGCTGCTGCAGCCTGTATGCAACCCCCACCCCGCACCAGCTGACGAAAACTCATAGTACTGAACTTCCTCCAGCGTTCCATCGAGCTGCCTCCTGTCAGCGTTCACCAAACTGAACTAGATTGAATGCGATGGCGCTCCTTGGCGCCTTCGGCTCTTGTTGGCTCTATTTGCTGAATCCAGGTAATATCAGCTACTGCAGGGGTCCCCAAACTTTTTACACAGGTAGCAAGTTCACTGTCCCTCAGACTGATGGAGGGCTGGACTTTAAAAAAAACCTATGAAAATCCCTATGTACACTGCATATATCTTATTTTAAAGGAGACCTAAAGTAAAAAAATAAAAAACAAATGTTAAAATACTTACCTTATACTGAACTGATTGATTACAGCCACAGCATGAGCTGTGCTGTAATTAGCTGGCTCCCGATGCTTCCCCCATGCCTCCTGCACAGCGCACTGGCTGACACAGAAGTCAGCTCACAGCTCCTTCTTCTCCTTCCCCAGCCTCATACATCATCACGCTCATTGCAGGGTGTGTTCTTATTGGCCCCTGCAATGAACGTGATGATTTTTAAGCCCTGAAACACCCAAGGTGTAACAGTGTGGGAGGAGGTGCAGTGCTTGCAGACTTTAGGTCTCCTTTAAAGTAAAAAAAAAAAAAAAGGGAACAAATACAATATTTAAAATACACTTTGATGCCTTCCCCACAACTCCCTTCCCACACTGTGCTGCTTGACTCCACAACCCCCTCCTACACTATGCTGCTTGCAGCACAACCCCCCTCCCACACTTTGCTGCCTTCCCCCACAACCCCCTCCTTACTCCATGTCCTCTGAAGTTGGGGGCACTGTCCTGCTACTCTCCCCCCCCCCCTCTTTTTTCTGTCCCTACCTCTTCCCTTGCTTGGCTCCCTCTGCTGTAAAGATGACTATTACAGCGATCCTCACTTCCTCCCCCACCGCTTCCTGATGATGTGTAGTTACATCATTAATATGCACCAGGGGAGGGAGAGAGGAGTGCTGTAACAGTCATCTTTACAGCAAATGGAGCCGGGCCGGGTATGAGGTAGGGAAAAGGAAAGAGGCGAGCACCAAGATTGCGCCGCCTCCTGCAGCTGCCTCTACCCTAGTCCCGGCCCTGGCGACAAGGGGTGGGTTAATGGCCTTAGAAGGCCGGATGAGGCCCGTGGGCTGTAGTTTGGGGACCCCTGAACTACTGTAATACCACTAATGGAGTAGAGAGCAAAAGAATTGCCTCGCCGAGACTGGAATCCCTTTAATGCGCTCGCTGATGTCCGCGTGCAGGACATCAGCGAGCGCATCTCAGTCAGTCCGAAGTGAGGCGAACACTCCGCACCTCACTTCGGAGTATCGTGAATTCCCCCCTTGATCTTTTTTGGCAAAACACACAGTAACTGGAAGAAGAGAGGACGTGGCGGCCGTGAAGATTGGAAAAGATCAGGATTGCAGAAAAGAACAGGGTCAGTGCTGGAGCTTAATAGCATAACAAGCCTATAGTTCTCCTTTAATATCAAGATATTCACAAACAAGTGACATAAGTACATACCAATAATATAAGCATTGCTTCTGGATTGTTTTGAAGAATACTGATAAGTGGTAACAAACCACATGAATTGCAAGTCTTTATATTTGTGCCACTGCAAGCTCCATGTAATTTGCTTATATCCATGAGTTCGCTGAAGTCTTCTTTAGATATATAGAGTTCAGCTATCCTGCCACCAAACATTTTCATTAGTTTAGGATAGAAGAAGAAGAACTTAAGAAAATGTGGATGATGAAAGTAGAGGACTCTGAGATCAGCAATTCCCTCCAGCACTCTAGAAATTCCATTTATTGATGGCTGCAGGAAAAATAACAAATATAACCATTTTGTATTTTCTATAAGGTTAGATTCACAATCTGGACTATATGTGAAAAATATTCAATCAAAAAACAAACAAAATATATTGCTTTAAAATATCATAACTATAGGTAAATATACTGCAGCGTTATGGACTGTAGCTGGTTCACCCTCGCAGTAATACTATAAGAACAATATGGACATCCAGACTGTGTATAGGTTTCTATACTGAGGTAACATCACATTGGTAAACACAACATTTTGGGGGTGGACCTCTATTCCTCAGGTGCTAAGTGGGAAAATTTCTTACCTACAAATGCTACAACCAGCATTTCCTAACATGTTTATGTATGAGAGAGAAAAGAATTTTCTTACAGAATTCTTTATTATCACCCTATATGCATCATTATTATTGTTTTGAGGATGACATATTCTTTATTTGGAAAAGACCTGTTAGTAAATTAAAACAACTAAAGATATATATAACAAAGTACATCCCACAATAAAATTTACATTAGCATACAACATGCAATTAATACACATTTGGACATAGAACTCTCACTCAAGGAAAATAGATTATACTGTATATTGAACTTTACTGTAAATCAACAGATTGTAATGCTATATTATTAAGAAAAAGTTTCCATCCACCAGGAACACAAAAGGAGATTTTTATACTCACTGACAAATCACTTTCTCTTCAAATCTCTTGGGGGACACAGGACCAGGGGTAAAGATCCCTTCCACTAGAGGCAGGACACTAGAACAATGAAGCTCCTCCCTTATAGGCTTTACCCCTTACACTCACCAAAGGAAGCCAGTTTGATAACAAAAATAATGTAAACAGAAAAATTGCATTTGAATTACATAAACATTCAACCATCCAACCGGAATCAGTCTAACATTGCTCTCCAAACATAAAAGTTATTATTAGAGTGGGTGTCTTATGTCTCCCAAGAGACTCGAAGAGAAAGAGATTAGTTGATGAGTATAAAAATCTCCTTTTCTCTAAGCTCTCTTGGGGGACACAGCACCAAATACATACCAAAGAAGTCCCACATATAATAAGGGAGAATAAAAATCCATAAGTTACAGTGAACTCCTAAATAGGAATCACTGCAGTCTGAAGGACTTTCTTCCCAAGATTGATTTGCTGTGAAGCAAATAAATCCACCCTTTAAAATTTTACAAAAGTGGAAGAAGATGTCCAAGTAATGGTATTGCTCAGTTGTTGCACTGAAGCCTGACTCTTCATAGCCGAAGAGGAAATTACAGCTATGGTTGAAAGTGCTCTAATCCCTGCAGGTGGGTCAATTCCCCTAGTACGGTAAGAACAACAGATAATGTCTTTTAATCCAGCTCTCAATCAAAATTTGTGAATCAGAAATCAGAAAACAATTAGTGCAACTTTAGATTAAAGTGCATAGTTAACATGCAATTTGTAATAATCAAATGCAAAAACTTGATAGTGAACTAGTTAGTGCATACAAAAGTGAATTGCTAATACTGTATAAATATGCTTCTTTATGTGTATATCATGCAATACTAACAGTGTTTGTGCATCATTGTACAATTCAATTAAACTAACAAATTATTTATCTTGTTCAATAGTGCAACTTCTCTCAGACAACAACTAGTGGCATGTCTGGTAGTATTTGTCTTGATTGATCTGAATCTTCTTCCAGAATAATTCAAATATGTGAAAGGCAGGATGAGTAGGATCTTCCACAATGTTTCTGGTGCTCTTTAAGGTTCTTTTTTCAAAGATGTTCTGCAACGTCAGCAACCTACACCCAACGATTGCTTCAGCAGACTTGATTATACAATGAAGCATAGTTCATTCATGCTTGGTGGATGAAGCAAACTAAGTGATTAGTGCAAAAGTGAGAACAGATTCAACAATTGCTGTTTAAAATTGTATCATTAATTTCTGTGGCACCTTATATCTACTTAGCTGCCTAAGAAAAAGCATCCTTTGTTGTGCTTTATTCATGGTGGCTATAATGTTCATTGAGCCTTTCAGATCAGAAGTTAAAATAATGCCCAAATATTTCACTGATTCAGCTATAATAGATGAAAGAAAACCTTCAATAATCTATGGAGATGGAATGATAGGTTTCTTCCTAAAGTCAGCAGTATGTACGTAGAATAGAATTTACAAGCACACAAATAGGATCTAGTATATAACCTTTTTAATTGACCATCAGTCAATTAGCAGCAATCGCTGTCAGATATGTAGTGTGGTGTAGTCAGCTGGATAGAAGTAAATTGAGAAGTCATGTGAAGTGAGGCGAATTGGACAACTGAAGAGCAGTGATGTTAGTCTCATGCTGTCCCACTATCTGTGTTCTGTGAATATTCTATCTATTTCTATGTCACCTTATCCCTAGGTCATATTGTCATTTAGTTGCAGATGCCATTTTCACTTTTGAGAAATAGTCACCTTATGCAAAACTGGAACCCTGCCATCAATCCCCCAATTTGCCAGTCTGAAGTGGCAAAGTCAAACAGGTGAATTCGGTGCAGTACACTTAGTTGCATTCACTCCTTCAACATACTCTGCAACTTAGTCAATATTAGAAGTATCTGTGCATGCACACGCAGAGTAATGCAAAGAGCTCCCTAAATCACTATCGTAGACACCCAAATTAGTCATGTATTTGTCACTTCTCAGACTTTAGTCAATAAGAAAACATGGGGAAGTGGTGAATAATTGTGAATTCATAGCTCTACGTGACTATTCAGACTTTAGTCAATAAGGCATATAGCCTGTACCAGCAGGTTAATTAACACCTACTTTTACAAGCTATTATTATCTGTGATCAGACCAAAATACATTCCAATGCTTAGGGATTATTGTCCTACATTAGAGATTTTCAATATTTTTTCTTCAAGCTGTGCCACATTTCTCCTTGCATTGATTCACCCTCTCCTTACTGATTCTCTGTTATTAATGAAATCACTGGCCTGACATTGTAAGGATGGGATACTGTAAAATGGCGGAGTAGGAAACTGCAATAGGAACCACAGAGAACTTGGAGCTAACCTTAAGGCGCAGAGTCTAAAGTACTCTCTGGTCTTCACCTTAGATACCCGCAAGGAAATATGGCCTTTGCTGCCAAGAGTACCCAGGTCAAGGCCCCACAGTGGTGGCTCAGAAATGGAGGACAGTTATTTCAGGGGAGACTAGAGAGCAGGAATCAGGTCTCTTGGAAAGACAGAGGAATATTGCCACAGACTGGAACTTTAATCACAGGCAGAGTTATTAACTTAAACAGAACTTAACTTACTCAGAGCCCAAAACCATAAGGTCAAGGTTTATAATCAGGCGCCGGCTCTGATGCTTGAAATGTTTTGGGTTAAAAACCCTTTATCAAATGTATTGATAATTTGATTAAGGGTTTTTAACCCGAAACATGTCATGTGCAATAAATAGGTAGTTTTCACTACCATCACCTGCAATCAGTGAATCTCCTTTTTTTACTTTTATACTCTATTTGAAGTTTGGACGTAGCTTTATTGAGATCCTGATTGAACCTTTGGATTTGTTATTTACTACATGCTTGCTGCTTTTTGAAATTTAAGCCTTCGAGAAATATTCTCTCTTCCTCAGGTCAAAGAAAGAATACCTCTTGAAAGCTTGTCTATGTAAAACGAATGTTAGTCCAATAAAAAAGGTATCACTAAGTATTACAATACTCATTTTTTTGCATCTGTGGACTAACATGACCACTCTATCCTAACGTATTTATATATATATATATATATATATTTATTTAGAACCAATACAAAAATATATTCAGTAGATTTTAAAGGTTTAAGTTACGTCAGCGCAAATAAGTGCACATAATTGTACTGTTATTCTGTCTACACTCTACTGATCATCGGGCTGGTGTTGCTTTAAAAAGTACTTTACATTAAATTCCAAAAAAAGAAAATATTTGATAAATGTACCTTAGGCAAAAATTCACACTTGTCTTGACAAAGTGCCAAAAGGTTAAGAGCTGCTCTCAAAACATATGACGAAATATGGGTACCCAGGTTCTGCATACAATTTAGAAAAGCGGCCACTGCCTCAAATAAATCAGTCTCTGGTACAAACCTAAACAATTTACAAGTTTATTTAGAAATATCATGGTATGCTAAAAGTATTAGTAAAGACTGACATAAATTAAGTCAGCTAAAAATTCCAGTATGGTCAAAGTACACTGAGGTTTCACACTTACAGTTGAGAACAAAAGTAATGAAAATGAAATGGGTCAAGAAAGTTGAACACATTTCATGTAATTGGAAACAAAAGGGGCCCTCTAAGCAAAAGATTCTTTTTGTCTTTCATGCTCCAAACCGCTGCTTTAAACTACGTTCTAAACTATGCCCTGATGATGCAGAACTCCAGAAGGGCTCACTGAGGCCTATGTCCACTTGGAGATTTCCTTGTATTCTGGTGGTCTAGTCCAACATTATTACAAAATCTATTTTTATGTGACTTGGCAATAAATGAAAGTCAAATGCTCCAGTTGTCTATGAATGGCTGGTGTGCATACTTAAGGTAGGGGGAGGATTGAGCCACTGGGACCAGGTGACAGGGACCCAGGACCAGGGTAATAGGGCCCCAAAAATGAGGCAGACCCATAGGGAGTCTGGACAGTTGGGGGAGTATGCCAATGATTGATACCCCCAACCACTGGGTTCACACAAGTTTTCACTGGCATAGACCACCACATCTTGACAGATCTATTTCAGATTTTCCAACCCTTTTCAGTAGAAGGCAGGTTGGCTATGATATTTGGTGTTTTCTTAGAGACCCTACATTTATGTATAAAAAAAAAATAAAAAAAATTTGGTATATGGGATAAATGCAGTGTAATTGTTTTTCAGTAGGCACCCCTATTTTTTTTTAACATACTGTATTCTTTTATTGTGACATAAGAAAAAATAAAATGATTTACAGAACATAGATTTTTTTTTCATGAATTGACAATATTTTCACGTTTGGTATTATATTTACATTAACATTTTATCTTTTGTTTTTGTATATATTTGCTGTCCTTTTCCCAGTCGCTTTGTTTTGTTATTTGTTTATTTACTGGTCTACAATAGGAGGGTTTCCTCTTAACATTTCTGTTGTATACCATTCTGTATATTGGAATTGAGGCACCCCTATTTTTATAAAAATATATTTTTTTAAATTTGAATTAATGCTGGGTTGTCTTAAATGTTTTTATATGTTTTCTTGTGTGCTACGATTTTGTTTTTGCTGAATACATCTAATGTTTCTTCATATACTTTTATATCAACATTAAAATCAAATAGATTTCAAATTATCTGAAAACTGTTCACCACCACAAGCCTATATATTATTTTCTACAGAGCTTTGATTAGGCAGATATGGGTACAATTTGTCAAAATTTCAACTGTTTCAACTGTAAATATAAAATAAGCAAAACAGAAACTGAAATGACTGAAGTAGATAATCATTTTTGTGATTTTACAAATAAGAATTTAAAGTAAAAAAACAATGAATTGCAGTGAAAATGGAAAAATTAACTTTTCTCCTTTTGATAAATATGTTCCTTTTCCTGGGGCGTCAGGGAGAACATTTTTGACTTTTTTTTTTAACTGTTTAGAAACAGCTGCTGCTAGCAAATATTATCACTACATTCCGAAAATAATGATTTTATATCTTTGGGCAAAATTTATTAAAATTAGTTTATTGAGTGAGATTTTGCATTATTCCCATGAGATTACCGCGCAAGTTTTTCAACTGAGTTTTTTTATCTCAATTTTTCAAATGAAAGGTAGCCACACTTTATACACTTCGGCTCACCTTGCGACCACTCGAGTCGCCTCGCCTTGCCGAAGTACCTTTAAAGCGTTCGCTGATCTCCAAGTGCAGGAGACCAAGGAGCGTGTACCCGTCTCGGTGAACTGATAAGAAGTATCGCAAGGTAACTTCACTCTTTCCTGAATTACCCCTTAGAGTACCACACAGGGGATGTAAAGTAACATTTTGAAAATAATATTTTTGATGTTTAAATTGTTTGAATTGATTTTTAAAAACAGAAATATCAATAATTGAAATATTGACATTATGCTTAAAATACCTGTCTTCCATTATGTATGCAATGCAAAACACAATGATCGCTGTATACTGGTTATCTCTTAATGATTTGTTTGTGGCACCAGTATTTGGTGATTCCAGTAGAAGGTAGAGATTTTCAGAAATGTTGCCACTTAGATGGACCAGGTTTCTTTTCAGCAGATCTTCTACTTCTGTCAAGTGTAAATAAATATCAGTACAAAAATAAAATAAACTGGGAACACCTGTACTTTATAACATTCTAGTAAGAAAAAGAGAACAATTTATTATTTGTATAATATCAACACATTATCACCATTAAAATTAAAGGAGGTACTGTACTTATAAAGCTCTGATAACAAAATTCCCAATTTAATATGGTTTTCACACTAACTTGTTGATTTCCCCATTTTTCTTTAATTTAAGATGTCTGAATGGAAGCCTTAATAAAAATGCTACCATTGCTATCAGTGTTAGTCAGTTTGTCAGTGAAAACAATGTTTTATCGTGACAAATAAATGTTCCCTCATATTTATCTGAAAAAAGAAACTATGTAAGGAACATATACTTGTGCAGAGTCGGTGATTATTTATTAGTTAAAAGGATAAAGACAACTAAAGATAAAAATGCCCCAAATTCTTTTATACCTACTTTATATTTGATCATTACTTTCAATCATGAGATTTTACAAAATGTATTTATGTTAACTTTTTTGATATTTCTGGGGTACTTCATGCAAAAAATATTATCTGAAGTTCCATTAAAAACAATGGGATCGCTTACAATTGGGTTAATACCCAATTAGGGTATTCACCACGTGTCCACGTGACAATTCACTAAGGCAAACTGGAATATCATGCAGACTTAATTTTAGTAAATAAAAGTAGGAAATCAGGGGTCTTACAGGGGTTCCTGTTTATATTCTGGTAACATTTTAGTCAAAAATATTAAACAATATAGTGACCAAGAGTCAACATGAGCTGGGAATTGTCTGCCATTGAAATCAATATAAAAACAATTGTTGTAATTTATGCAACTGTTGCCCAGTGCCAAGCCTTGGACCTAAATTTGGCTAAAATGGTGTTATTGTCTACATTTACATAGATTAGTAAAGGTGACAACACTTCCCATCAATATGTCTATTTATGAAAAATTCATTACAATAAGCCACTGTTACTATTAGCCTGACAACACTCAAAACTTACTACAACACTTCCATCCATCAAAGCGACAACATATTAAATAGTGAATATGCACAATTTAGAATTGATGCATATTGTCATGAATGCATTTATCCATGAAAATTCACCCTTAAAAAAATAAGCCCCTAAAACCTGACAATATTCCAAATATGACCCACAGTATATGGTCACCAGAACATCAGTATCATTGCTAACTTGCATGCTATTAGATTTTTCATTCATTATCTTCTTTTTATTTCATAGTTGTGTCAAACATTAGGGAGTTATTGACTAAAGTTCGAATTGCCGCGTAAAGGTGTGAATTTGCCAGCAAACAACAGTCACACACTACCCAATATACGGCTACTGTCTACTCCATTATGGGAATATTGTCATGGTTGCGACTTTACATTTTTTGTAGTCACGAGTCTCACGACTTTACTATGGGAATTCACTATTTAGTCAATAAGGAGAAGAGAACTAGGGCGTAGCCACCCAAAGTTATGAGAATTCACTTTGACAGTCGAGTTCTCACTTTAGTCTATAACCCTCTTAATGTTTGTCATTTGTTTTTATTAATTTTTTGTATACTGAAGCATAATACCTTACAAGTTTACCTACTTGCGCTAAACCTTTTTATCTAGTGTAAAGTATGTTTGCATGTTTAAATGCTATTCCCCATAGTATAATGTTCAATTGGTTGAGCAACTATTTCCCATAGTACAATGTTCAATTGGCTGAGCAAACTGTTTGCATGCTGAATGCTATCATATGTGCTAGTATATTATAAACAAATATTTTTTAGATGTGGGGGTTCCCATCATACCATTAATTAAATAGTGTCACGAGCGGTGCTAAATCTTACCATTCTCTGATTCATATTTCTCACCAGCTTTTAGTGTCCATAAACTGCAGCACAAATGATACAAAAAATCTGAACAGGCCTGGTTCAAATTAAGATGCCTTAAAAAAAGAACAAAAAAACTGCTATGATAAAAATATAGGAAACAATTATTAAAAATACATTTATAAAAACATTTTTACTATTAGTTCTTAAAGCAGTTGTTCACCTTCACTATAACCTACAACAAATAAAAAGGGTCCAAAATAACTTATACTTAACTGGTGTTTACTGAAAGTACTGTTAACAGGTGTGTGACTCATAATAAGAAGCTGGGGATCCCCCCTGCACAATGTCAAAGACATAAGTGGACCTGAAGCTAATGCAACATTTTTTAACAGACATATTTCAAAAATGAAAAAAATTAATTTAAAATTTGAATCATCAGACTTTCATTAAAGGAACAGCCCAGTCCAGCGTTTCCCAAACGCTGGGTCGCGACGCGGTACCGGGCCACGAAAATTATTTGCCGGGTCGAGCGCCGCTCATGAATATTCATGAGCCGGGTTCTTCATGCTGCTACACGCATTGTGTACAATGCGTACAATGTGTGTAGAACCCGGCTCATAAATATTCATGAGCGGCGCTCTTGTGACCCGGTTATTTTTGCGCTTATCCTTTGTGCCGGGTCACGAAGGATAAGCACTAAAATAACCGGGCCACAAAAAACTCAACTTTGGGAAACACTGGCCCAGTCTATAACAGTTATTTGCCTAATTGTTATTGATTTATTAATTTTCTTTGCAATATGAATGATTTAATTATTTTCAGCAGTTTGAAAATATTAAATAATATGTACTGAAAAAAAAGTAATAACAAAAGGAAAGGACAATAACTATTGGTGCCTCAATTGTTCTTTTAATAATTATATATATTAGCATTAAAAGCTGATTAATCTACTGGTCAATTTTGTAGTAAATCTTGCTAGTACTTCTGATCTCCATGCAATATTAGTGCAAAAGCAAGTTTGAATGAGCATGCTAAATTACCAAATGTAAAGCATGATGTGACTCAAAAATACACCTAAAAATATAATGAATTGTAAAAGCAAGAGTGAATATGCATATGCACTGCAAAATACTGGGAATGTAGAAAAGAGATTTGTAAAATCAAACAACTAAATTATGATTATGTGCAATTTTTTACAGCTTTACTGTGCATTTAGAATTTAGAGATCAGAAATTTTTTTTCTTACTGAAATCCAAACTTTGCAATTTCCATTGTGCCAGAGCTGCATTAATGAAATACATGATTATTTCATCAAAAGCTAAAATGCAGACAATGAAGATTTTCTAAAAGAGGATTCCACATGTTAAAATATTTAGAGAATAATTATAGAATGTTGGGCAACCTTTGGCAAATAGGTTTTACCCAGTCTTTAGACTTCTACCACAATGTTTATTATATAGAACATTATATCTAGCAACAACTTGGAAAGTTAAAACTCAGCAAATTCAGAAAATTAAGGAGGTTTGCCTCAAGAGTTTTTTCCACTACTACTTTATCAAAGCACAAAATCAACTATTTTTACATAGATCACAAGAGGTTGAAGTAACACTTTACAGAACAAAACAAACATACAAAAAAACCCAAATATCTTCTTTACACATGAACATGAACTCAAAGCATACTTGCAAAAGTAAAGTTTCTTGGGACGCACAGGAGTCCAGAGAGGCACTGTCCAAAATTCTAAAGACCAAATTCCACAAATAAAAGGAGACAGCCAAAGGTGTCTGATAGATCAACCTATTTATTCTGGAAACATAACATGTTTTGCACAGCATTGTTCTTTATCAGAACAAAATTTTTGTTTTCTTTTATGATCTTCCCTACATATATCCAATGGAAGACTGATTCCATAGTTGAGGTTCCAGAATTTCATGTGAATTTTCTTATTCAGACCTAAAATTGGTAGGTTTGCCTATAGATCTGATAATGTATAGATTCAACAGTGATATAATAAATATAGCCTTGGCTACTCCCTCATCATTTGAAAATACAGGTTGGTTAGCATTTGTGAAGCTGAAAGTTCTCTAATAACCTGGGTATAGAATTTTTTATTGAAGACTTGGATCCGGGCGAAATTTATTAAAGTCGAAAAGGCCATTTTTGACTGAAAAATGTTATTTAAAAAAATTTGAAAATGATCAAAAAATCGGAACCAAATTTTTGATATTGTGAAATCGAAAACTCAATATCGCGTTTTTCCATCCAAATTATTGATATTATGATTTTTCTATAGAAATAAAGGGATTGAAACATTTCAATGGAATTTTCAATATCTGGAAAAATCCGATATTGCGATATTGGTAAAACAGATGTTTTGTTAGCTTTTCCTAGTTGCTTTGTTGTTATTGATACCTTGGGTGTCGGATCCTAGCTGCCCCCACAGTAAAAAGTCCATAGCAGTGCACATAATAAAACAAAATGCATTTACTGATTATTTGGAAAAAGAATAAAGTACAAAACACAAGAATATAAGAGTCATAGGTTTTCTTAGTATAGTTGTTGCATATTATTGTGTTAGGATTTTTATTATATACAATAAGTATGCTCAAAATTTAACCCAACTATCTGTGTCCAGCCTTCTATTTTTTATACATTTGTTGGAAATACTCCTGGAACTCCTGAGTGGAAGCTTGGAACACAACACATACTAGATTCAAAAAGTGATATTTCTAAAAGTCAAAAAAGTTTCTTGACCACTTAATGCTGGAGAAACAGTGTTGTTCTTTCATTATGCTGGTATTGCTTATTTAAAAAGCTGTTACTGCCATGTCAAAAGTCACCTTTTCATGCATTTTTTGACATCGAAAGTTGTTTTATGATACTTTATTAATCTTATTCCCAAATTTATTATGCACAGGCTCACTTATCTATGATAAACAGTATCTCAAATACACCCAATGTCATAATTATATAAAGAAGAAGAAGACATTACTAAATTATAAAAAGCCACATGTATACATGTAGACAAATGATATACCATACAAGTAATTTACATAATGGTATAGCACATTAGCCAACGATGCCACACGTTCATGTATATAAAAGTGGGTAATAGTTTTAATATCTCACCTCTGCTCCATATAAAAAGCTGACTTCACTTCAAATGCGAGTCTGATGAATGAAACTGAAGCTGTGAAGACACAAAATTCACAGTTGTTTGTAGCTTTATACATTTAAATCATATTAGTATTATCTGTAAATCTACCTCAAATTTCAGTAGACTGAAACACAGACCATTGCATCCCATTGCAAAGTATTCATTTATTTTTAATAAATACTTTTTGGCAAGCTGCACCATCACAACTTTTTCTATATAGTAATAAGTGTGAGCTAGTAAATAAATGAATGTGCATTTTTGGATGCCTGTAACCATGCATTTTTGAGCTGCCTTCCACTGAGTACTGTGGGTCATGTAGGATTTAGACTTTACCCCAGTATTACAATGCCACTAAGTATTGTGGGTGTTGTAGTTTAGATGCTTCACTCCAGTATTACAATGCACATTCTGCTGATTCACTGACAGAGCTGAATCTAAGGGGGTTATTCACTAAGGTGCGAATTCGACTGTCAAATTTGCAAACAGCGGATTCCCATAGCAAATCCGCAACAATTTCTTAATGTTAATATTGCGACAATTTCCCCATAATAAACTTAAGACGGCGACAATATTCTCATTATAAAGATGCGACTGCGACAGTAGCAGCCTATTGCTACTATCTTTATCTGGCGAATTCACACCTATATGCAACAATTTGGACTTTAGTGAATAACCCCCTAAATACTTAATGACACTAAGGCAATCTGGAGACTGCTTTGGATTTTTTACCTTCCTCATTATCAACAGAAAACTATACACTAATATATTCTGCAATTTAGCTTAATTTACTCAAAACTTTTTTTTTTTTAGAATTGTTTTAAAAGGCCAAAACATCAGAAAAAGAAAAAAAATCTCATTTGGATTAAAAGTTATTTCTATATATTAATGGTAAAAATGTTCTTTTAAAAATGCACTTCCTAATTTGTATCATTTTTTTAATGTGTGTTTTTTACCTTTTGGTTTCAACCATCTGTTATCTGTTAAGTATACAAACACCCTAACAGTCCTATTATTTGATATGCAACCTTTGATAATGCATATTTTTACTGAATATGAATATGATAACTGCCATGCCAATACAAATAGCAATTTTCATTTTGGCCCTCTAAATGAGAAAAACCAAGATTATTTTTTACCAAGCGTTAAGCTGGCAATGATTTATCATGAGAAGGAAAGTTAAAGTGGTGACACTAATTGAAAACGATTAGACATACCCAGCTTTACAGAAAAGGTTTCCTTCATATCAGGTACAAGTGCAAACAAATCACAAATGATGATAAAAAGTAACTCCAATAATGTTGGAAGAGAAACTCTCTCATAGTACTTCTATAGAAGAAGAATACAAAATCATTTAGAGATTAGCAAAAAAAACATAATTTGTTAAAACTTGATAAATATCATCAAAATTAAATTATTTTGCATTCATTAACAGCAGCTCTTTGTAAAGTGTAAAAAATACTTTAACCTATACATAGATGTTGAACCTTCAGTCCTTTATAATCAAGGCATAAGTACTGTTTATATAAAAGTGATGCAAGTCTGGTTTTAAAATGAAATAAATTCAACAAAAGGTGGCCCCATTGAGATGATACTTATACTTTCTAACTGAGCTCACCATGGGATACAGTGAAAAACCATTCATATGTAAACCAAGTGAATCTGTGTGACACACAACTTCTTTTATGGGTCTGCTGGTTTTATATCTGCCCTAATTCAAATTTGAAAATAATAACTAAACTATATTTAAGTTAAAAAAAATAATTTAAGTCTTTTTTTCATAATTTAAGTAAATTAAGTCTCAAGGTCAACAGCTGCCCAGCTTATCACAGAAAACCCTTGGGAGAGTCTTACTCTATTTACCCCTGGTATCCGCCTCCAATGAAAAACACTCTAATAACATTTTGGAGCATTAGCTGGTGATTTAATTATCACTAAATAAGGGTAATTACTGTGTCTTGTAACAAGCATTTAACTAACTTGCCTGAATCCTAAAGATTGATCCTCAGTGTAAAATTACTTTTCCTTTAGGCAGTGGTTCTCAACCTGGGGGTCATGACTTCTTTTGGGTCAAATGACAATTTGGCAGGGGTAGTCTAACACCACTTGGGGATGTTATGGAATTTCCCATACCCTTTATCTACAACTGCGACAATTTTAAAGTTGCAGACGCGACAATATTTTCATAGTAGAGTTGCAACTGCAACAATATTCCCATATGGAATATTGTCACAGTCGCAACCTTACTATGGAAATATTGTCGCGACTTTAATATTTTAGAACCACTGCCTTAAGGGCTATAGAACAGTCCTGGCTGACAATCCATGTGCTAATTCTTTGGCCTGAAAAAATGACCTACCACAATGTGCTCCTGAAGGTATAGGAACAAATTCAATATTTATACTCATACATAACTAAAAGAAGCCTGTCATACTAATTAACATGTAAAGGATACAAGCTGATAGTAGTAAATAAAAAGGTAAATAAATTGTTTCTATTTGTATCACTATAATGGTACTTTAACCATTGTTCCCCTTGTGTTTTTATGTACTTCTTATAGACATTTTATCTGATTATTGTTTATCTAGCTTCTTTTATTTCCCACTCTTTCTAAGCATTATAGAGAGGCATAGAAAGCAGCAATTTCACTTCATGAGGAGAATATGTAGAAAACGTGTATTGAAAACTGACTCCAATCACACATTCAAATTAAACTTATATGTTAAACTTATTAATCTACACTTATATGGAATAGATGCACATGGTATACCAAAAATGTTATTTTTTCTGATATACTACAATAAGCTGTAATCAGTTGTGAATAAGAACTTGTACTCAATGCAAAATGTCTTCAATAAAAAGTTAAATGAAAAAAAAAAAGAATACTGACTCCAAAATTATACATTCCACCTTTGTCATGATTACATTGGATCTACTACTATGTGGTTATACTGTATAACAGTATGCTTTGTGATTTCATTTGATTTTGCTTGTGAAATGTTTTTCAGCTGCTGTGTTTTAATGTTTTTAATATGAGATTAATTTAGTAATGCAATCTCACTCTACCTTTTTTAGCAATTTTATATTTGGTTAAAAACAAATGATTATTGAGATTACCCAATTTTTTTTTATACATTACTACGTTATCATCAACATGGAAAAAAATACTATAGTAAAGGTAGAGCATGTTCACCCACAAGAACGGTAGGGATGCAAAGATGATCACAAATCTTCAATAGAAAGCAAGAAAATTTTTCTAATGTGTCTTCACTCTCAGAGGTTGGTGCAGTGAATGCATTCTCCTTTGCCAGTGGATCATTCTGACAATGAGAAGCTAACCTTAAAAAAAAAAAAAAATCTGATAAGTAAATACAATGCAGGGTCTTTTGTATGTATAATTTTATTTATAAAGCGCCACAAATTTACGCAGCGCTGTAAAATTTAGCAATACAAATACAAAAGAGACATGGAAAAATGCATTAAACAATACAAGTAAAATATCACAAGGATACATCACTTTAAGTGCTAGATTATGGTTGACACAAGAGGTTGGAGGTCCCTGCCCCATACATAGATCTTAAAATCTTTTGTAAATAATTAAAAAAACAGAAGCATATGGTAACAAAATAGGATTTACAGTATAATAGAAATGTTTTCCACATTATATTTTAAAAACTTATGGCAAAAAAATATGCCTTGATCTATAATTGTACATTTATCATTCACAACCTGTTAGGATTAGTCTGAATACACCTAGGAGAAGGAGGCGGCTACCCTAATGTCCGTAAAGGTACCCAGACGCTAAGGCGCGGAGTCTAAGGAACCCCCGGTATTCGCCTAGAGCCCCCGCAAGGAGGTTAGGACTTAGCTGCGGAGGGAACCCATGTCGCGGCCCCTAGGACTGAGTATCTGAACAGGACTTCGGAGTTCTTCCCGATAAGGACCAAACAGGCAGGGAGACCAGGCAAGCTAAACCGAAACAAAGGCTGTAGCACAGCAGGATTCAATGGCTGAAGCAAGGCTGGAGACTGTGACTGTAATGCAGGGTACTGTGGCAAGGCAGGGTACTGTGACAAGGCAGGGTACAGTGAAACCTATAATCAGGCGCCGGACCCTTCTGACAGGCTGCCTTATATAGCCAGGGAGCCTGTCAGATGATCGCGCCTAAGTGATTCAAATATCGCGCCGCAGCGACGTGCGCACTATGAAGTCAGTGCGCATGCGCGGCGGCCGCAACCCGGAAGTCCCGCGGCACCGCGATGCCCGACGCTGGAGCGGACCGAGCGGTAAGTATTAATCCTTACACAACCATTACTGACTGCTCGCTCTGCCTTTTTTTATTTATACAGTAGGTTGAACTTGATAGACATGTGCCTTTTTTCAATCTAAATAACTATGTAACTGACAACCAGGGCCTTGTGATACCAGAAAAGTCATGAAATATTAATGCAGGGTCTCTTTAAGGGTTTTGTGTCCCTTTTATTAGTTAAGACTATTTCTCTGCTGTTATATAGATTTCCTTGTTAGAAACAGTTAAGCACCAGTACACCAGAGCATGAATACAAATTTATATAAGTCAAGTTTGGTCTTAAGTGTTATGGGCACCTGAGATAAAAATCTAAGAATTAGAATGGATGGACACAAATTCCAATTGTAGTGTTCATGGATTAGGCCCTAGTCCAGCATCTAGTTTACTTCAACAACATTACAATAGATTATGGTATTTCCAGTATAATTTTATTGCAACTGTTTAAAACAACAAAACAAGTACCAAACACATGTTCCATAGCACATAGGACAACATTATTATCATATTTTAAAACAAAGCACTTTATGATATCTTATGGCAGGGATGGCGAACCTATGGCACACATTCCAGAGAGGGCACGCAGAGCCCTCTCTGTTGGCACACGCTCCATCACCAATGCTGCCTTCAGTGCAGGCTGCAGACCCGATTGGATAGATTTCAGGCCGAATCTGTGGCCTACACTGAAGGAGCACTCGCTCACTGGGGAGCTCTCCTTCCCTGACGCAGGCGTGCTCCTCCCCCGAAACAGGTGCAATGACGTCACTCATCAACACCAGCACTTCGGGAGACAGCACTGGTGAGTGACATCACCTTTTTGGCACTTGGTGCCAAAAAGGTTCGCCACCACTGTCTTATGGAGTTTGAACATCTATTGTTGCACTTCTTACCTACAGGCATTATGAAAGCATTGCAGTGCTGATGTCAGAAAATGAACATGCTGTACAATAATTCTTTTCTGATCTTTATTTGCTGAATGGTTCTTAAAATGAAGCAAAAGAAATTAATACATCTTTAAGTATAAAATTATAATAACAACTACATTAAATTACTACTGTATGTTTTTGTTGAGAAAAGTTGTTACTTAGGTGGTTCTTAAGTTTTCCCCAGAAAGTATGGACTCCCCATGAGGTAGTTAGTCAATATATATATATACTGTATATATATATATATATATATATATATAAATGTAATATCTATTAAAAAATGATCTATTGCACAGTTAAAATGATATAAGCAAATAAATGCTAGAGACTGCGGGGGAATTCACGATAGTGCGAAGTGAGGTGCGGATCCTTCGCCTCACTTTGCACTGACTGTTATGTGCTCACTGATGTCCTGCATGCGAGCGCTTTAAAGGGATTCCAATCTCGGTGAGGCAACTCTTTTGGTCTCGCCGAGACTGGAATCCCTTTAAAGTGCTCGCTGATGTCCGCGTGCAGGACATCAGCGAGCGCATAACCATCAGTGCGAAGTGAGGCGAAGGATCCGCACCTCACTTCACACTTCAGTGAATTCCCCCCTGAGAGCCTCATTGACTAAAGTCTGAATAGTTGCATAGAGTTGTGAATTTGCATCTATTCTCCACTTCCCCATGTTCACTTATTAATCAAACTCAATGTGGCCAGTTCGGACGACTGTACAAGTCATGAACCTATGGAGCTCTTCGAATCATTCTGCGTGCGTGTGCACAGATACTTCTACTATTGACTAAGATGTGGAGTGTATCAAAGGTGTGACTGTGACTAAACTAACTGCTCCGAATTCACCTGTTTAACTTCACCACTTCAGATTGGTGAATTGGAGGGTTGATGGCAGGGCTCCAGTGTTGTATAAGGTGACTATTCATTAAAATGTAAAAATGGCTACTGCAATTAAATTACAACATGACCTAGGGACAAGGTGACATAGAAATAGAATATTTACAGAATACAGTTAGTGGGATATGGTGACACTGATGTCACAGCACTTTATCTGGGGGAATTTGCACCACTCCGCAGGACTTCTCATCCTACTTCTGTCTGACTGACTATGCCACACTATGCATCTGACAGCGTTCGCTGCTGTCCGCCTGTTCGGCAAGTATATTATCCATTTAGTCCTGAGAAGTGCATTTGCATCTGTTTTGGTGATGTGACTTGAATTGTGATGTGAATTCGGACTTTAGTCTATGAGGCTCTAAACTGTCACTTTAAAGTACATGTTTAAAACTAGAAAAAGTGTACAGAACTGCCTTCACCTACACAATCTGAATCTTTTTTATCGACGCCTTTAGAATTGTACTTTTAATCATATATAATGGTTGTTTTACATTGCAGGTAGTTTTGCTGTAACATACTCTTCAAAGATTTTCTTACCAGTTGTTTCTTATTCACCCAAGGAAGGGGCAGTTCTGTACAACGTTGAAGTATCTTACTGACCAATTTCTGTATTTCCACATACTGTACAGGGATGCTTAAATGATCCTTCCTTTTCATGTTAAAAAAAAAAATGAAATAAAATCTATATAAGGGTAGAATTTTACATAGCTTAAATGTTTTATCACATCATAAATTCTGGTGCAAATCATTGAAAATGATCTATGGTAGATTACAAAGATTTCTAGGAAGACATTGATACATAGTTAAAAGGATAGAAAAACCATTAAAAAGAGCATTCTATTTATTGTCCACCTAGTATTAAGTACAACATTTACAAGTAAATGACAGATTTAGATTTATCGATTAATACTAGGAAAGAAAGAAAAACAAACAGCTAGAGCAGAGGATTTCAGCTAATCCTAGCTCCTCCCCCCTTAGTCAAGGGTTATTCTCACTAACTGAGCATACTTGCCCCTCCTGAAACTAATTAAAATTCATTTTCACTTGGTTGAGGCAAATTAGTGTAAGACAGCATAAAACAGCTCAATGTCAAAAACTGCTTAGTAATCCAAATGCTGCATACAAGTAACACATTGCACACAGGTAACAGGAGGAAAGGCAAGGATTCACTGATAACCTCTCCTCCAAGTACTTGTTTCTTCTTCTATTGCTATGATTATTTTGCAAAATCAGTAAGGCTAAACCTTTAATTTCAACACCCATAGGTATTACATATACATATGGAGTAGGTTTTAGATGGTTATTATTTTTCTATTTAATTTATCTTAATTGTAACACTAAGTATGTGGTTTATCTACTCACTTGCAAATCCTGTCTTGTTCAATATGTGGGATATACCACAAGACCCTTAAAGTTCAGAATACACAAACATCCTAATGATATAACTAATAAAAGATCCATGTATGTAACAAAACTACATAACTCTGACATCAGCCTTCTTCAAGCACAGGGTATATAGAAAGTTAGTAAAAAGTCTAGGTGAGGAGATTACTGCAGGCTGCTCATGAAACAAGAGGGTTAATAGATTTTTTACTTACTGAAGCATTATGACATGTTATATATCACTTGTGCTTTCTCCATAGTTTATTTAAACCTGTGCCCTGGCTGTCCAAGCTCTGATCTTGTAGCATATTTTGTGAGTTACATGTCTTTGGCATTTTTTGATAATGTTATTTTAAACATATTTTTTCTATGCTTTCTTTATTATTTTTTATATTATTATAGAATTATTTTAAATGTATACACTTTTTCATATATCTTTTCACTTTATAACTTGGTTATGTTATTCAACATATTATGTGTGTATATGTTGCTATTACATTTCCTTTAACTTGATTTGTTTGTTAACAACTATAGGTGACCTATAAATATAAATCACTTTTTTCTTATAGGCTTTCAGTGTCCCTTTAAGTATTAAAACTGTGTACATTTGTTCAGATTATAGAACATGGCAAGTCTATTTTAGGATTTTTTACTATTTACCCCCAAAATAAACAGTTTCCCAGTAAAATATTTTTCATACTTCATACTTTCACTATGTCTAAGACAGTGATGGTGAACCTTTTTGACATAAAGTGTCGAAAAGTGAGGTCATTCACCAGCGTCTTCCCCCGAAGTGCAGGTGCTGATGAGTGATGTCATAGCGCCTGTGTCGGGGGAAGAGCTCTGCAGTATCTATCCTATTGTGAGTGAGCACTCCTTCAGTGTAGGCCGTGGATCCGACCTGAAAACTGTCAGGTCAGGTCCGCGGCCTGCACTGAAGGACCGTTCGTTCGCTGGGGAGGATCAGGTAAACAAGTGGTGGCGAAGACGCGCGTGCCCACAGAGAGGGCTCTGCAAGCCCTCTCTGGCACGCGTGCCATAGGTTCGCCTGCCCTGGTCTAAGTGATACTGAGAAATTTTAGTCCAATTTATAATATAGCTATAATTGTGATTTGTGAAAAATTTCCACTTAAGCACCCTATGATCAACTGTCCAGTAACATACATCAATGTGTGCGTATGAGAGAGGTTCAGATGCTTAAATAATTCTACTATAGCGCTCTTGTTAAGAAAATATAACATTAAAACTAAATATATAAAATAAAAATATTGTCAACATGCATGCACAGAATCCATACTTTTTTGAGTCAGCTCAATATGGAATTGTACACAGGTTTCTCAGAAATCCAAATCAATACAAAATTGTATATTTATGTCTAAGCCCAATTGGCATTAACCATCACTATGTAATTGTGTGCAATGCCATTTGAAGCAAAAAATAGATTATCTGGCTTAATGTAAAATTAGGGGTATGAGTTTCTTGCTTAGTCACTGGGAGGATTTAGCTCAGGTTTTTCATTTGCACACTTGTATTTAAGTCTTTTATTACAAAATTCTTTCCAACTCTCATCCCATAAGCTTTTACATACCTTAATGGCGCATTTACTGGTTATAGTGGATTGATCAGGAGCTTTTCTTATTTATAGATTGTTCTGTGGCATGTTGGGACAATTCCCTCACTGCTATGAAAAGAACATCTGTTGGCCATTTTAAGTCACACAGTATGATGGTCTCTTTGCTGATTGCTGGCTCGATATTGTGGGGCACTACTGATAGGATTATCCAGATTGGCTAAATATTGGCTTGGTGCTGGTTCCTTTACTAAGACCAGTACAAAGGATACTACAAGAGGATTTGGATACTCAACAAAAACCCAGAAAATGGAAACAAGGTATTTCGTATTGCTATAAGATTAGATTTGTAACCTGAGAAATGCTGATGCTGATCTACTGCCCTCTTTTGCAACTTCCAGAACTGGACTATCCACTGCCTCTTGCAGAACATCAGAAGTACACTTGAAAATCACAGGGTTATTAAAAAGTTTGATTTGTACCGGTTGCCTATAACAAAAATAAAAAAGTAATTTCTCATTGTCTGAGTTATACTAGGGTAATCTGATACTTTTACAGTTATATTTA
>WMED01001452.1:10783-27541 GCA_019650415.1 Pipa parva
GAAATAGATTCTAACCAAGACAGATTTTGAAATTATGAGTCACACAAATAAAGCACATCAATTCACTGCATAATTTAGTCTGATTATTTGCACAAATATGAGTTAGTAAGTGTGGCCTATGCGTTAAACATTAAGTGATTACAAGCACCTGAGCTGTAAATCTGTCATTTTTTCCAAATAAGCCTCCATTCATATCACGTAAGAGAATTTTTGCGCAATGATGTGGCACTCGGTCACCTAAAAGCAACTGTTAAGGGTAGTACCACATTATAGATTTTGACTGGCCAAATATTTGTGACCTTGATAAAAAGCATCTCAATTTTTTTTTTCCCTTAAACCGCATCAAAACACATGGGGACAGGTTTTTTTTTTGGGGGGGGGGGGGGGGGGGGTTTTCTTGCATTTTTTTTCTTGTATGAAATATCAGAATGCATTCTATCACCATTGTATACAATGCCCCCAAATGATTGGGTTAATTACTAATTAGTGGGTTAAAGTGCACCTGCACTTACACAACTAAAGAATGGTCAAAAACTGAATGAATGAATGAAAAATTAGCACCTTTTGTGAAAGTAAGCATGGCACCGACATGTCAAGATGCATTCTGGGAGAACAATGGTGCAACACAGACACTTTGATCATTGTAGATTTTGCCAACCCTAACAGGATACTGCGTTGTTGCTCGCTTCCTATGGACATGTTTAAGACAGCAAAACAAAGAGAAAAAAGCCCAAAAGGTTCTTGTAGTACCATTTATTTTTTAGTGAACTCACACGAGTTAACAAAATGTTAATGAAAACAGCCAAATTAATACAGAACAGCAATATCAGTCCCAGAAAGCTCAAAAGACTAAGTTTAGTATATTGTCCAGTAAAGTCATGGTCACCATACATGCAGGCTTGATACAAATACAAGAAAGAAATATGTGGAAGGTCAGCGGGGGCAAGAAATCCCACTATATAAAAAGCTTTAACTCTACAAGGAGTATGCACATATATTACCTTGGATTAACATCTGGCAGAAATGAAATGCACAGGCTGAAAATAGCACAAGGCCAAAACTGCGTTCAGTAATGTGCTTTATTATTCTAACTTGCCACAATGTGTGGATAATAATACGTGGCATGATACAAGACTTAAACTTTTTCATTTTAAACTTTCTTTACAACATGCACTTCCATATATATCCTTCACTTAATTACAAAGCGAATAAACACTAGAAGTCCACTTTTGCTTTACTGAAATCAGGTTATTTACTAAAACAAGGACTATAAATCAGGACCCTGATTGTAAATACAGCTTATACAATCTGTGCAACTAATTTGTTTTTAGGCCTAAGCATAGAAAAATTTAGCAAACCCAACCACTATATGGTCTTGCTCCCTATAAAAGGAAAGCTGGTGTCTTGGGCATAGTGTTATACAAAGCATATACCTCACACTGCACTGTTGAGACTGATGATGCACATCCCCTATGAGGGAGTGATATAGAGGAGACAGTTTGCAGAGAGGACTGGAACCAAGATGGTGGGTACAAGAACATAATGCTGGCTTTGCTGCTTCTTGCTCAGCATACCCAAACTTGTTCTTATTTAATAAAGGGAAAATATTCAGCATCATTACAAATGCTTAACAATGTTTCCAGTTATCCCTTTATATTTCACCTTGCCCTTTGTTGTAACCTCTACACTGCTCCCTGATATTGCTGTCAAGTAGTAGTTCAAAGAATGGCATGATCTAAAAAGTATTCAACTATCCTATACAAAAAGCCTTATAGAAACTCAGAACTTCCGCTTAACAAATCCCTGCGTCCCATAGCACTCACAAAAACATTCATTCAATAAATCGCAAACTAAACCCAACATTTTGGTACAAGCCATAGTCCAAATCGAAAAGGACATTGTAAGTCACAAAGAGTTCCTGTAACACAAAAATTGCAAAGCTCAAAGAAAGGGAGCCGATCAGAGCTCGAGTAATTAGAATAATTATGTTCTAAAAGTTCTTTGCATCCTGCATTGGTACTTTGGACAGCTCCACATTTTAGAACATGTTCATCTGCACCACTGGTTGTACTACTGCACAGCCGACTTCTATCATTGCTAATGATGTAAACAGAGGCTGCACTAGTTTATACATAAAGATTGTGAGAGTAAATGAGTGAGTGTTGGGGAGGGGAGTGAGTCCTTACTAGATCTGAGTGGTAACTTGATCATCTGATTTATATTTTAGGATAAGGTGCAATTATATTCACTAGGGGTGTGCGATATGTATCGTTTACGATAATATCGCACACCGGGGTTTACAGATATTGCCAGAAGGCAATATCGTGCGCTTGTGCAGACTTCCGGGAGGCGGCAGAGGATGAGGTGCATGCTGAACTGAAGCGTGCTGGACACCCTGTGCAGACTTTTGGGAGGCAGCAGAGGATGAGGTGCACGCTGAACTGAAGCATGCTGGACACCCTGCGCAGACTTCCGGGAGGCGGCAGAAGATGAGGCGCACGCTGAACTAAAGAGTGCTGGACACCCTGCGCAGACTTCCGGGAGGCGGCAGAAGATGAGGTGCATGCTGAACTGAAGCATGCAGGACACCCTGCACAGACTTCCGGGAGGCGGCAGAAGATGAGGCGCACGCTGAACTGAAGCATGCAGGACACCCTGCGCAGACTTCCGGGAGGCAGCAGAGGATGAGGCGCATGCTGAACTGAAGCGTGCTGGACACCCTGCGCAGACTTCCGGGAGGCTAAAGAGGATGATATCGGCAATTATCGATATCGGGTAAGTTTTTAAAAAAATCAATATTGCATTTTTTTTTGCAATATCGCCCACCCCTAATATTCACATAAGGTATAATTTTTACATCTGAGTGGCCACAATGCCTTGCCTCCTACATTATCCCCCACTGAAATCAAGGCAAACACAAAGGACTTGCAGGGCATTTCAAATTCATTTTTTGCTATGAGCTCGAACCCATACATTTTTGTATTAATTTTTTTTTTATATACCGCTACTATATTATGCAGTGCTTTACAGGCATTCGTCATTTACTTCAATCCCTGCCCTGTGGAGCTTACAATCTTATAGTCATAGCAATTAAAGAAAAAAAAGAACTTGGAGAAGAGGTTTTTAGCTATAACTAGCCCATCCTTCCTTAGTTAAGGGCTATGCACACTAACTGGGCATACTCCCCACTCCTGAAACTAATGAAAATTCACTTTCACTTGCATCGGGAAACGTAGTGCAAGGCAGCACTGAGAGACTGAAAAACTGGAGAAAACAGCATAAAACAGCTCAGAGTCAAAAGCTACTTAGTAATTTAAAGGGGAACTATAGTCAAAATACATCTCTACATATGCAGTACTATACCTTAGTGAGAAGCATTTCTTCCCAGTAGTTGTTTCATGTGATGCAGAATGATTGAGTAGGCAGCACTGATAAACTCCTGCACCAGGAAATGTGTATGTGACGTGTACTGGCCAGTTTTCCATAAAAAGGTTCCCTCCCCTGGACATTTTTTCCCTACTTACTACATGTGCACAAGTCAGCTTTCCCTCTGTAATCTACTACATTCTAACTTAATCAAAAGGTCAGCGCACTGCTTAACCAATAGCAGTCAGGCAGCTTTTTATTTCCATGTTGCCTGACTTGCAGAACAGAAAGAAGAGGGGGAGCAGGGAGAGGAAAATGTCAGATCTCAGAAAAACTAATGAAGGGAAACAAACTGCAAGTATTATTTCTTCCCTAAACTTTTTAACTATTTGTGTCAGCAATTAGCTTAGTATAAAGGAGTTTTGTATGTATGTGTGCAGTTATATCAGTACTATAGTACCCCTTTAAATCCTACATAGAGGTAATATGAGAAGGTTGGGATTTGCTGGCAACCTCTGCTCCAAGTGCTTGTTTTTTTCTTCTATTAATATGATGATTCCACAAAATCAGTAATCCTAAACCTTTTATTTTAACACTTGTTGTATTCAATACTAAGTGGCCAATGAATATGTTCACTAGATGTGAATGTGTGTTCTATTTTAAGTTTAATTCCTACTATTTATTGTTTTGTTTTTCACTTTGCCGATTGCAGCAGTCTTATCTGTTGGATAAACAGATTCCAGTCCTATTGGTTTCTATGGAAGGTCAAATCTGATCATCACTAAAAAGGACAGAATCCTTGATTACCTTGAGCAACAACTTATGGACAAGTGATCTCTTGTTTTACTCAGGAAGAAAAACTTTTAAAATCTTCAATAATTCTGTGTTTAACACGACTGACTCTTCGCTTGACTTCCTTCCAGAAAGATTTTCAACTTGATAACTTATTTTATTTCACCCTGGACAGAAGCACCACCTACTAAGTCTATGGGGGGAAAAAAAAAAAAAAAAAAAGTATCACAATTGATCATCTTGTCAGGTTCACAGAGTTGGGAGCGGCTCAGTGAAAAAGTCCAAGGGGTAATAGGATCCCTCCTATGCAGGGGGTGGGGAATGAGAGCAAGAACAGATAGCACAGAATCCAGTAAGGGAAGAGTACCGTATAATTAAAGGGCAGACTTTTTCCTTATTGCTTGATGACACTAAAAAAGGGGGAGGGTCTTCCGCATGGATTCTAGGTTTTTTTTCTCTGTAATGTGCCAAGGATTTTTAATTATTTCTTCTTATTACTTTTTATCAAACAGATTTAGGAAGGATCCAGTCAGACAATGCATATTACGCTCTGCTACTCTCCCACAGCAAACGTAACCAAACAGCCAGGAACTGCTGCTTACCTTATCCCATAAACCAGGGGGTCTCAAACTCAATTTACCCGGGGGCCGCTGGAGGTAGAGTCTGGGTGACGCTGGGCCACATCAGGTTTTCAACAAGAAAACAACAGTTAAAAACAATACATGGTCCTGGGCGCAATCAACAGCTTTGTGGGGCATAATATGCAGCTCTGCTGGGTGATTTGCATTTGCTGGGGAAATTAGCGGCTCTGCGGGGCAATGTGCAACTTTATGGGCTACTGGCGCATCTGTGATTTTTTATTGGGGGTCAATTTAATGGCTGAAGGGCAAGCTGGGGTGGTATGGGGCCATTGGGGTTTATTTTAATTTTTTTAAATTGGTGGCCGTGGGGGGGTCGGGGGGCTGGTGGAGGAGTATTAACCCCCCTCCCAGCAGAGTTCAGCAGCGCATGCTGTTGCTGCCACTGCCAGCAGCACTTTAGTGGAGAAGGAACCCGGAAGCACTGATCACATGCGCTCACGGGTTCCTATTGGCTCCTGTGACCGATCGGGTCACAGGAGCTCTCCTCTTTGCTCGGAGGGAGTCAGCGCTCCACCAGCAAAAAGAATGCCTGGTGGACTGCAGGACCGGGGGCCACAAACTAGCATCCCGAGGGCCGCAGTTGGCCCGCGAGTTTGAGACCCCTGCCATAAACCCAATTCCTCATGTTTAACACATGCCTCCAGCTGCTTTGTTTCAAAGAAATAGTCATGCTCACACTGCACAGGATACCACCAGAGGCAGTTTGTTGCTTTCTGAAGCACTTGATCACTTTGGCATACATGGGGTAAATTAATCAACAGAGAAAATTTGCAGAGGTCTAATAAAGCAATAGCAACCAGAGTTTAACTTTCATGATTTTTGTCCCACCCCCACACCACTGAATACTAACTGCTGACTGGATACTATGGGGTACTACAACACAGAAAAGCCTGCCCCAGTTAATGAATTATCCAGATAGTGTGTTGATTCTCAGCGAAAAACATGGCCTTCAACATACAGCACTGACAAAAAAAACAAACAAACAAAAACAAACACAGGAATATATTATTCCAGCTATTGGGAATTAAGTTATTGACACAAGTAATACTGCCACACTGGAGGCCGGAGAGAGGCTCAGCCTGCCCAAAAACCACACCTATTTTTAATACATGACCTACTGTATCTAGCCTCTGCACTCCACTGATGTAACTGTAATAACTGGAGCCAGCTACTAGAAAACCTACTGAAATGGGATAAAAAGATTAATGTAGCCTTTAGACATAAACATAATTAAAGGCCAACCCTTTAATAGGACTGCCCTTTTCCACATTGGGAGCATTAAAAGAACCGTTAACAGCAAAAAATGAAAACGCATTTATAAGTACTAAATAATTCAGTGTGTGTTTCCATAAATATGGAATTGTGCATAGAAGGCAAGATATTTAGCTTTAAAGAAGAAAAAAACCAAACACTTCCTGTATATGCTTTACGTAAAGCATCACAGAAAACAATAGAATGTTGTGTTGTCTGTTTAACAACATGGCTGCCATCAGTAAAGATAACAGAAAGCAGTACAATTCATGAATTTAACTTTAAAGATACCATTTTCACAGTTCTAGTATTTGAGTAAATGCCATGCCAATCCAAATGGGGATTTTGATTTTTTTTGTTTTTGTTTTTTGGTATAATTGGTCCTTTAAATTATCGTTGCTACATGACAGCTATAGAAACTCTGCTTCAGCATCTGATACCCTGTTCTTGGCCCCATTCACTGAGCTCTATAGAATGCTACCCCCCACCCCTTTTATAATGAATGGCTATTTTGAACATTAACTAAATAGTTCGAATGAGATCCAGGTGCAAATATGGTAATATAGTGTTCCGTCCACTTCCACACATGTTCAGATCCATTAGGAATGGAAGAAAAGACTCAGCTGCAATACATTAAAAATCATACTTTTTTTTTTGCCTTGAGCAGCATCTGGAAGCAAACAACAGTGGTAAATCTACTTACTGGAGCATTCGGTTTTCATTTAATACATCCATCAATCCCTTATGTGCAACACAGAGATTTCTCGTCGGCTTAAACAAAAGGTTTTGTCTTTCTGCCAACAACACCAGGGGGATTAAAGGCCACAATGTCACACAAGGCTTTTGCATTTTGTTAATTTGCCTTTTCCCCCTAAGAAAAAAACATGGAAATAAAGACTGAAGTGACTTATCAGACTGCTTCCTATCATGACTACAAACTCAGGATATAGCTATCAAATCTAACACTGAAGTCAAACAAATTAAGAATAAAGAAATATTTGTTTCTAAACAGAAGAGCCTCTGCCTTCACTTGGTGTTTTCCTCTCAATCATTTAGAAACAGACATTTAAAGTAGTAAAGTGCTTGTTCAACCTGGGATGCTGCCTCCTACTTGTCAGACAACTTTCTTTTCTCCTGTGTGCTACACAGTCATCCTCTTCATTTCCTGCTTCCTCCTCAACATCCCTGATTGAGTAAGCGCAGAAGCAGTATTCTGATTCTGCAGCCCTGCATTACACACATCAACTAATTCAGCTTTGCAATATGGAAATTTTGAAGAGATTTGGAGATAAAGAAAAACTAATGTGCCTGTATCATAAGAGTTATGGTGAAAGTACAGGATCTGGCAGCCTAAACTGCTATATTTTGAATCAGTACCGTTGGGCTGTAGTGCTATCTTATGGAAACCACTGGTGCTATTATCTCATGAGAGCCATATCGGGTCCTCATTAATAGGCTGATAAACCACGACACATCATCATACAATGTTTGACTGGGTGGGGAATGTTACATAGCGCACTAAACTGTGATTATCAATGAGGCATATACTCTGGTTTTCACACGTGCTCTGAAATAAGTCAATGCCCTAGACACCAGATTTCTCAACAATGGATGGAGCTAAAATACTACAAAGGCTGCCATGTACTTCTGTAAGTAATACATGCAGAAGAAGCCGAAATAATCAAGTAAGTGGCATGAAAGAGAAAGACAGTGGGTTATTGTGTTGCTGGCATATTGGCTAAATGAACAAAATGTGATTTATTAGGAGTCTATTTATTCTTTTACTACCTGAACACCAGCCTTAAAGTGAACCAGTGCTATGACAAAGCAGAGATCAGTGGAGAATACTCTGCCGCAGGGTTAAAAAAAAAAGTGCATGAGAAGTGTGTTTTGTCTTACTCAAAATTAATAACGTACTGATTTAAAAAAATGAAATACATGTTGTAATGGTATAACCTGCTTTAAAAGTAAGACAGCTACACCAGACAGAGATACAAAAGTGCTTCGCAGAGATGACACACAAAATCACAGTACTCATCAGTTTCACAGAGCTGCTAGATGTTATCAAACAATTCACACAATTAATCTGGTTTCAAAAATCACAGAAAAATGCAGTGTATGCAAGGTTTTCATAGCCCGGTTTAAAATAAATCTCATTTGTAAAGTGCAGCGATGTGCTTCTCACATTATTATAACGAATAATTTATTTCCCTGTAGCTTGAAAGTAGCCGTCACATACCACTCCGAGCAACTCTTACAGTCACTGTTGCCAGTATAAACTATCCTGTAAAAGCTGATGATAAGTAACAGCAGCATTATTTTGAAGCAGATTCTTTGATGCAGAAAAGTTGTCAGTGTAAACAAGCTCTTGGGAAAACTGTAGCCATAAATGATTAAAGAGAAACTACAGAATTAGAAAGATTTAAGGCTAAAAATGATGTTATGTATAGGGTTTATTAAAACTCATAAGTGCACCAGCCCAGCAGCATTAAACACTGATGCCTGTAAAGTTGCCACTGGAGGCAGACATCTTTCTTCTCTATGTAACCCTCCTTCCTTGGCCAGTGACCCTGCACATGCTCAGTACCTCTAAGGGACTGAGTAAAAAATAGTTTCACTTAAAAATAGTGTTAAAACTGTTAAATAAATCTAACTTTTATCCCAGATCACTGCACTGTGGAATTTGAATAGTGGGTAAGCAAGCTGCAGTTTCATATTTAGCAGAAATTAACCGTACCCCATTCCCCACATTGCAAAGCTTGTTACTAATGTGCTCCGAGACTGCCCTATAGACTGCAGAGCTCGTTACTAATGTGCTCCGAGACTGCCCTATAGACTGCAGAGCTCGTTACTAATGTGCTCCGAGACTGCCCTGTAGACCTGCAATCATTTTGTCTCCAGCTATGAAAATGACCTAATGTCCTATCAGCCCTGTATTATAGGTATTTTATACAGATTAGTTTTAAATGCATGGTGTTACCAGATCATCCTTTTATCAGTGAAAAACCTATTAAAACATACAGGCTGTATGAATAATTAGTAATTTATCTTCATAAAACATGGTTATCTGCTGTAATCAGCCCCATCTCTACACTTAGAGGATTAGTCATACAAAGTGTGAACCTGCATGTTGATGTGTGAATTTTTGTCTATTTACCACTTCTACAACTTTGTGTACTCAGTAAACTCTATAATATGGATAGTTTGCATCCAATTTGACATCTTAGGAAGTTCACAAACATATACACCTTTATGCATGTCTTTGCACGTACATACTTATCTACTTACAAAATGTTGGGGTATGTCAAAGTAGAAAATTAAGTAAGGCGTTTTGCTTCTAATTCATCGATTGACTTCGGCAGCTCAAAGTGGCAAAATGGGGGCTGAAAGCCAGTTTGAAATAAAGTGACTGTACACTCGAATGACAGAAAATATAGCAACTGAGTGACAACATGAACTATGAACACTGTTACATAGGGATGTAAATAACACTTGTTACAATGTAGGTGACTAATATGATGACAATAGTGGTGATCAAATGGTGTTAAACTGGTGACATCGTCGTTCCTTATAATCAATCCTGCCTATCCATATTTTAAGCATGTGCCATGTCTACAGTACAGCCAAACATGAGACCGCCCAGCTTACAAATTCACAGGCATTTAGCCTTTGTCTCACAGAGATACTGTACAATTGACTATGTTTTGCAGTCTCTTTGCATTAGGTTGAATATTTCTAACTGAAAATTATTTTAGACTTTAGTTACCCTTTAAGTATTGCAAATAGTGAAAACTGAATCAACTTTGGTATGCCGTTGGCCATACCGTTTACATGGACATTAGCCAGTGGATGTACATCCCTCGATTCTGCTACTGGGCAGTTATGCTTTCATTGGCTACTGGGTTGTTCTAATTCTACCCATTACCATAGAATGGACAAAGCAATAATACCTAGACATACTACCGTAGCCAGGTTCTTACAACTATATGAAAAGTTTCCAAGTTATATTTAGGCCTCATTTACAATAGCATTTTGAATACATTTTAAAAAGAAGTCAGTTTCAAAATGGACAGCCTACTCATAAGCCGACACCAACAATCACCCTTGCATAAAACTCAACGCTCAGCAAATGACCGTGCTCCATGGCTGGTTAAATAAATAAGATCAGTCAGTCCCAAGATTTACATAGGCAAATGAACAATTCAAAAAATATTCAAATAATAAATTAACAGTTTATTTTGACCAGAAAATGTAATAAAAACTTTACTTGAGCCTCCCAAAGAGGAGGAAAAGGATCAGCTTTCTGTCCAAGGCATAGTAATATATGGCAAACATTTCCTCGTCTTTAATATGAAATATAGTAATCAGCAAAAATGAAATAAAAAAAAAAAAAATGAAGAGGAACACCAGCATTTATTTTACTATGTGGGAAAAGAAAAGCAAGCACGTTTGCTTCTAACACTGTACAGAACCTTTACGGATGAATGTGCAGTGTGTTTTCTGATACACATCTTATTTTTTTCATGATGCAAAATTCCTTGCACATTTGAGCACAGACTTGCACCGCACCTTCAGTGTTTTTCTTAGCAGTAAAGTGCCTGCGGCTGCACTTATGTGCAGAAACACAGGCGGTGCAATGCAAGTTAAGTCTATATGGAGCAGCTGGAGGCATTCTGTGTACATGTGAAGCAAAACAAGTGTTGTGACAATTTGTAAAAGGCAAAGGCAAAGACAAACAAATTGGCTTCAAATAGAAATGTTCAAAATTCTGTATACTGCTACAAACCACTTATTATGTTTACATGTGCAGACCTTAATCTGAGCCCTCAGTGCTTAAGATTCAAAGTGGTGACAAAACATACTCCTCCTGCTCATTTTAAACGTGAAACACTAATACCACCTAGCATTTAAATAAAAGCACTGTACCTTCCTCTGTAAAATATATTCTTTAGAACCCTGCAATTTTATCCATTCGATTTAGAAACTTTCTCTCTTGCTTTAAAAAAAAACAATGTGTTTACCATAATAGACATTTAGGGAAGAGGCAATAATCAGACATGCAATCATCACTCTAACCCAGGGGTCTGCAACCTATGGCTCTCGAGCCAGATGTGGCTCTTTAGATGGCTGCATCTGGCTCTTTGACTGTGTCAAGTGCTGTAGAGCAAAAGCTCTCTCAGCGCATCCGGGTTGCTAGCCAATCCGGAGCCGCTGACGTCACCGGCTTCTGGGTTGCTAGCCAATCTTGAGCCACTGACATTGCATATGACGCCAGTGGCTCCGGATTCTAAAGAGCTGAAGACAGCTACACGTATATGGCTTTCTCATCCCAAAAGGTTGCTGACCCCTGCTCTAACCGGTTACACGATGGGAAAAGCAGGAAAGTATATTTCTAAATTGTGAACATACCACTGCCATTAGCCTCAAAATTCTAAAACTGAAGGGACAAAGACCAACTTTTTACAAATAATGTCTAGAGAGTACTGGGACCAGGCGTCTCAAATGGTGTTAGTCACACTCTTCTACACGGCATGCGGCAAATCTCTCTACCCACATAAACTTGTAAAACCAAAAGAAAAAGATCATCTGCACTGCTCTAAAGATAAAGGGGGTAATTCAGGAACGATCGAAGTATCCTTGCGAAGCTTCTCATCACTTTGCCAAGATGGGTACGCACTCACTGGTCTCCTGCACTCTGAGATCAGCGAACGCTTTAAAGGTATTTTGGCTTACCTCGTGACCACTCGAGTTGCCTCACCGAGCCGAAGTACCTTTAAAGCGTTCGCTGATCTCAGAGTGCAGGAGACCAGCAAGCGCATACCCGTCTCGGCAACTGATGAGAAGCTTCGCAAGGGTACTTTGATCATTCCTGAATTACCCCCAAAGAGTCTATATAGTGCAGTTGGAAATTTCCAGATGAAAAGTGCTTTGAAAGAGCAAAAAAAAACAAAAAAAAAACAAACAAAACTAAAAACTAAAAAAGTGCAGATTATTTTGGCGATACTTTAATGATAAAATAGAAAATCACTCACGTGAATAAAAATGACAGTGTGCCTTTAAAAGGTAGTAATTTCATTACAGGTACAGGATTTGACTAGGCATAAATGGGGACAGATTTATAGATTTATATCAGTAGACAGTGCCTTCACAGTCATGGAACAGCAAAGCAGACAATCACTAGCATTTGTCTTGCTATAGTAGCTGTGAGAAGCTCAGGGAATTCACACAACCAAAGATTTAGAAACACCCTGCACAAAACCCAGGCTCAGGCAGAATATCAGGGTTAAATGACAACTGTAGTCAGATTACATCTTTACATATGCAGTACTATACCTTAGTGAGAAACATTTCTACCCAGTAGATTATTCATCTGAAGCAGTCAGATTGATTATGCAGCACTGATGAACTCCTGCACCAGTTGCCATAGGTGCCGGAAAGTTAAGTATATTACTCTGGCCCTCTGACACCATTCCAGTTTCTCATGTGGCCTTATGGAAAAATTGCATATCTAAAGATGTAATCTAACTATAGTTCTCCTTTAAGAGTAGGATGTAATCGAATCCTAAGCTTTGGCCAGATAAAAAAAAAAAAAAAAAAAAAGAGTCCGGGTACTTGCTGTTAAGCAGCAGATTTCTCTTCATCACTGATAACCTTGGCTCTTTACATACAGCAGAATTCTATTTTAAATATGAAAGGCCAGATACAGAGGGATTATTTGGACAAACTTTTTGGGAAAATTATAGAATTTGGCCAAAATGTGATTCGTTCCCAAATGCTGACGTTGGCAAGCTAATGTCCTATCAGCTCTGCATGCTATTTTTTTACAAATATTGCATTACCAGATCTTCCCTTTATCAATCAAAAACTAAACTATGTAGAGGCTATTTTGATAATAAGTAATATAATTAACTTGCATAGTGTGTGCACAAAAGACCTCCATCGCCAAAAAAAATAATACACAGTAGATAATCCTAAAAGGATTATTCACAATTTGGAGATGCAGGGTTGCAATTAAAAACTCAATTTCACTAACTCCAACACCTGTAAAACAAACTGCCCAGATTATAAATGTCATCATTACCATTTAAATAGTCAAATCCATGAAAAATGCAGCGTACAGACAGACATACAACTAGAATATAAAGTTTTCCCAAGATATTTTCCATAGGTCTTACACTTTTAAAGGCAATGTTGCTATTAGAATTGACATCTCATCCTTTTAACAGTCCAGTTTCTAGCAGGTGCTTTAAATCTAATGGTCACTGTTAAATACATTTTGCAATAAATTATATACTTCTCTTCATAATTCTGGGGAAAAGATCTACAAAGATTTACAAAGATTAAAGTGCAAGTCACCTCAAAACACTAATGCTTATTATACTAATGAAATAAATGTTTTTGGAAATATATGTATTTTAAAAAAAGTACCTTCCCTGTCAGCCTGCATTTTCTTTCCTGGGTCGGGTGATGACTATTGACATTGTAACTCCTCCAATCAGATCCTTGCTAGATCGTGATTTAAGGGATCTGATTGGAGGAGCTACAATGTCAATCAATATGTAGCACCGACACTTGGGAAAGATAAGGCAAGCTGACAGAGAAATGCTGTTTACATTTTTTTAAATACATATAAACAAAAAGGTTTATTTCATTAGTACAACCTAAATTCGTATTCGTTTTGAGGTGACGGGTGCACTTTAACAGCTTGTTTCAGGTAAGGAGCAGCATTGAGCTGCTTACCTCATTTAAGCAGAAATACACTGGCTGACATGAGAGATTCCAGTAAGTCTAGACGTTTAGCTTTACTTCCCAGTCATAAATAGATAATATAGGACAGCACCAGAGAATCAAAGATTAGCACATTTATAATGCTTACCATAAACAGGCTTAACTATTAAAAATATAGTCTATCCTCCTTAAATGTTACGATTTTAAATAATCTGAATGTAATTTGTTATACATTCGTATGAAAGATTTAATTGTTCTTATTGTGAACTTAAATAATTTTCATTAAAATGGCATTTAAATCAATACTAGCAAAACAGGCGAGGTACCACCTGGCCTTTCTTCCATAGCAGAAAACAGTCTAGGACAGTCCTCCATTCACTTTACTGCAATGAGTGCAGTGCTGAAAGGGTACACTGCCTGTCTTGGAAGAGACCATCAGAGACTACAGTGGCCCTTTGCTTGCAACTGCAATACACAACCCACTTGGTTTTCCGCACAAGTTCTCACTGGCACAGAATGCATGTAATTTCTACAAATCACTACTTCACCAGTATCAGCATCCTTACAGGCCAGGGATGGCGAACTTATGGCACGTGTGCCAGAGAGGGCACGCAGAGCCCTCTCTGTTAGCATGCGAGCCGCCGCCGCCAAGCCGGTCTTCAGTACAGGCCGCGGACCCAATCTGACAGTTTTCAGGCCAGGTTTGTGGCCTGCACTGAAGGAGCGCTTGCTCGCAGGGGAGTTCTCCTCCCCTGACATGTGCACGCTACTCCCCCGATGCCGGAGTGATGACGTCGCTCACCAGCGCTGGTACTTTGGGGGATGCGCTGGTGAGTAAGGTAACTTTTTTGGCACAGAGTGCCAAAAAGGTTAGCCACCCCTGTTATAGGCTACCCTCAAGAGGTTCCAAGCTTTCCTCTGTAAAAATGAGCAAGAGTCTGTGGTCTCTCATGAAGTTTGCTTAAGGCATCGGCCAACATATAATAAAATTCTACGACAATGAACAGAAATTTTTATAACATGTAGGCCCCATCTGTTATTTAAACTGCGCAATCTATGGAAAACTATATTGTAAGTTCCACGGGACAGGGACTGAACTGAATGATAAATCTCTGTAAAAGCGCTGCGTAATATAGTAGCACTATATTAAAAAAATGAATAAATACAAAATATAATAAAGGCTATCAACCATAATGGAGGTTATACCATAATAAATCTCCTTCCAGAATTAGAAGCTTTAAAAATTGTACCAGTGAATCATTACAATAAGCAGCAGAGGAGCACATCATCATTACTCATTGCACATGTTACTGGGCACAACCGTGGGCAGAACGGACTGCCCAAAACAACTGGGTAGATATCTTGGGATATATACAAATTACAGTGGCTTTAATAGTTCTGAAACAAACCATGAGTTAATAGAACCAGAGCTGTTCACTTGAGAGTACATTTGTCATTTGAACACCACACAAACATATCCAAATGTGGTATAATCTGTTCTATAGGACTGTATGTAAATTCAGTCTTCTCATAAGTTATCTTAAATCATTGTGTTGGAATGCTATCAAGTTAATCCTATCTCAAAAGGAATAAAATGATGGTATCCATTGTTTCTTGTGCTATCTTTGGACAGTGTGGTGGCCCAGCGGTTAGCTCTTAAGGACTCTTAAGAGACTTTGCAGCACTGAGTACTGGGAGAAAGTTCCACAAAGTCAACTATCACTACAGCCCTGCACCAGTCGGGGCTTTATGGCAGAGTATGCTGACGGAAGCCTTTCCTTGGTGCAAGACATATGAAAGCCCACATACAGTTTGCAAAAAATAAAACACATGGAAGACTCCCAGACTATGTGAAATAAGATTCTCTGGTCTAATGAAATGAAGATTGAACTTTTTGGTGTTAATTCTAAGCGGTATGTGTGGAGAAAACCAGGCACTGCTCATCACCTGCACAATACAATCCCAACAGTGAAACATGGTGGTATCAGCATCATGCTATAGGAGTGTTTTTCTCCCATCTCCCTACTGCATCTCTGGAGCTCAGCCACAGTGATTTTGGGGTTCTTCTTTACCTCTCTCTCCAAGGCTCTGCTCCCACAATGGCTTAGTTTGGTTGGACAGCCAGGTAGAGGAAGAGTTGTGGTTGCCCCAAACTTCTTCCATTAAAGGATTATGGAGGCCACTGTGCTCTTGGGAACCTTGAGTGCTGCAGAAATTATTTTGTAACATTGGCCAAATCTGTACCTTGCCAAAATTCTGTCTCTGAGCTGTGAGGTCTTATATAGACAGGTGTGTGTCTTGCCAAATCAAGTCCAATCAGTTTAATTAGACACAGCTGGACTCCAATGAAGGAGTAGAACCACCTCAAGGAGGATCAAAAGGAAATGGACAGCATGCGAGTTAAATATGAGTGTCACAACAAAGGGTCTGAATACTTATGACCGTGTGATATTTCAGTTTTTCTTGTTTAATATATTTGAAAAATATCTACATTTTTGATCTCATCAAATGGCTGCCATGAAACAAAGAGTGAAAAATTTAAAAGAGGTCTGAATACTTTCTGTACCCACTGTACATCTGTTCAGTTATAAAAACAGCACTGTGTATCCTGCTCAACCACATGGATTATTCCAGAAGAGCTACATATTGAAACTGGTGCAATCCTTTGTAAGCTGGCGCATAAAAAGATGAGCAGGTAAACATAGCATATCTCAACTGAGGATGGATACTTTTATGCTCTCCAACAATGGGGGTTATTGGCTAAAGAACAAATTCACCTAAGTGAATTTGCATTATTATGGGTGGCTACAATATGATTCTCTACTCCTTAAGGACTAGACATGGAATTCCCATAGAAAATCTGCAACAGCGACAACATTCCCATAGTAAAGTCACAACCGCATCAGTAGCAGTCTATTATTAGATTATTGGTCCCTGAGGAAGCTGAGTATTATGCTGACAGCGAAACGCGTAGGACTGG
>WMED01001453.1:0-27540 GCA_019650415.1 Pipa parva
CTCTAAAATCTAGGTGCGTCTTATCAGCAGGTGCGTCTTATAGAGCGAAAAATATGGTACCTTATATTGAGTTGAATCATTACAGTCACAGAATGAACTGTACTGTAATTTCCCTGCACAGATGCGGACTTCACAGTGCAGGCTGACACAGGAGCCAGCACAAAACTCCTCCCACTTGACTGAATCGGCGGTGAAAAGGGATTTCAATGTCATCACATTCATTGTGGGTGAAAATGAGAATGTCCCCCGGAATGAGTGTGATGTGTAAGCTCAATTCAACCAAGTTGGAGGAGCTTTGTTCTGACTCCTGTGTCAGCCAGTCCGCTATGAAGTCTGCCTTGATCCCGGGAAATTACAACACAGTTCATGCTGTGACTGTAACGATTCAACTTAACATAAGGTAAGTTTTTCAAAACAGTGGTACCTCGGTTCTCAACCACAATTCGTTCCGGAAGTGCGGTCGAGAACCAAAACAATTTATCCCATAAGAAATCTGATCGCAGATTGACTCGTATTGATGCTGCAGGCGAGGCGTGCTGGGCCGAACGAACGCCATTCGGCTCATCTCGGTGTTCGAGTTCCAAATGTTTGTTCGGATTTCAGGACAAAATTTTCTCGAATTTCATGGTCGAATACAGATTTGTTCGAAAGTCAAGTCGTTCGAAAACAGAGGCACCATTGTATGTCTTTTTTTTTTTTCTTTTATACCTTTAGGTCTCCTTTAAGTTCTCTGAGTGACTCATAATTTCATCAAACTGACCTTCATGACCAACATTTGAATATTATAAATACTTTTTAATTAAAATATATCCTTCTTGCTCATTTCCCTCACTAAGGGACATATTTATTTATTAAAGAGTGATTTACCTTGCTGAAGTGAATTCATCACATAATTCACCAACAGAGTGCAGACAATTCTGCATAAATTCACTAAACTCTATATTCAAGCTACAAAGTATCAAACAGTCACATAGTGTTTTCTGTGCATAGTTAGGCAAATAGTCGTGGCGTTTTATAGTGAGCTCAACCTAAATAGGAGTATTGTCATAAAGTGACATCCTCTGGACATGGATCTGTTAAAAGTAGACAATGTTATTAGAACTGTCTCTTTTATTTTCATTTCAAATTATAGCCAATAGGCATGAATTGTCATAAGCGCAACATCACCATTGTGTCGCATTTTGGTCTCAATTATTGTCGTTAGAGAATATTTACTCATTTCAATGATAGATCACTCCTAGCTTCTGTTGATACTCTGGGGGTAGTTCAGGAACGATTAAAGTACCCTTGCGAAGCCTCTCATCACTTCGCCGAGACGGGTAAGCGCTCATTGGTCTCCTGCACTCGGAGATCAGCAAATGCTTTAAAGGTACTTCGGCTCACCTCGCGACCACTCGAGTCGCCTCGCCGAGCTGAAGTGGGAAAATAGTTTGGACTGTGGCTAAGTAAACAGAACCAACTCCATAGGGAATAATGGGTTTACACCAGACTGAGGTAGACACATTCTTTTGGTCACTAAAACTGTTTTAGTAAATAGAAGTAAAAAGGTGATATGCAGTTGTCTGCAACTGTCAGATTTATAATTCAGGAAAGATCGAAGTACCCTTGCGAAGCTTCAAATCACTTTGCCAAGTCGGGTACGTGCTCACTGGTCTCCTGCAAGCAGAGATCAGCAAAAGTTTTAAAGGTACTTCGGCTCGGCGAGGTGCATCGAGTGGTTGCCTCGCCGAAGTACCTTTAAAGCGTTCGCTGATCTCCGAGTGCAGGAGACCAGTGAGCGCAGACCCGACTCGGCAAAGTGATGAGAAGCTTCGCAAGGGTACTTCGATCTTTCCTGAATTACCCCCTAAGTGTGTATTTACCATACTGCAGAAAACAAAAATCTTTGCTATATATGTGTAGTTGATGAAGGGGCGATTATGAATTATTAATGCATTTTTGCAACAATTTGCACACTGATAAAACTCTTCTAAAACAGATTCTGCCCCATCATTTGAGCCTGTAAGGAAATCCAGCACTGGTGATAATTTTAACTAAATGCATTGCCACCGCTTTGATGTGTTCCTGCTATGCACTGATACAGTATTTTTAGGACACATTTATATGCATATTAGGTTATATAAAAAAAAGTTTGCTGTTTGCCTTATATTCAAAAAATATACAGTATAAAACTGTTTTAATCTTATGGAATAATTTTATAGGGAGAAACAAATTTACAGCAGGAATATCCAACCAGAAACCTAGCCCCTTTGCTGTAGCCCTAAGAACCCATAGAGAGCGAAAACGTATATGTGACAAGACTGAAGTTTGCCATGGAATATTTACAGCAATTGCAGCTGTAATGACTCAAACATCAAAGAAGTACTGCTAAACACTGTTCAGCAAATGAAATATGGCAACAAATACATGTGCCAACATTTGTGTGTTAAATGGACAATCATAGGATTACCAAATACTTTTTTCTTCTCATGAAAGTGCAATAGGAGTGAAGCTTATTTACCAAACAGTACAGCTAATAGACTATACGGTGCACTCTATTTTATTTCATGTTCAGTATGTATCAGTATCATAAATAATAGAGTGAATGAAGCAACGACCCTGAATATACTTGCAGAAATCTGCTTCTGGAATAACAACGGATGCTTTGCTAGGCTCCCATCATGCTACTGGATACCTCAACCACCCACTACTGACAGAAACCATTTCATATAAAAACTGGCCATGAACAAATGTCTGGTCACACTAAACATGTTGTAATGCAACAGGGGAGATAACAAAACGAAGTCTGTGAGAAGACTATGTTTGCTGTATAGGCTTGGGAACTTAGCAATGTGACATTTTAACTCTCTGGACTACTCATCTCTTTAATTTATTTTGAGGCACAATAATGTGCCTTTACATGTACCAACAGCAGATTATAGGTTAAAAATGAGACTGGCAATGAGCACTGTATAATTGCTTCATGCGATAGAGGTTTATCAGACAAAAAAGAATGCAGGAAACAGGCATGATATGACATTGGTATGCTTGTCTTAAATGGCAGGAAATAATATTCTGCTGAAAGGGCTAATGGAAAAGCCTCAGAGACGGAAGAAATGAAGTCAGTGAATATAAAATGCTTGGCATAAAAACAGACAAGGTCACGGATCAAAGTGTGTCTATGGTCGTACAGAATATAAGAAACAAAATGACCTTATCTGCAGTCACTGTATGTTCTTGTATAATAGTAGTATTTAATCTGGCCCAACTGCAGCAGTTGGAAATGATAAATACATTTATGATAAGCAAAAACCGCAGGGGGCAAATGCTATAATCACACCAAATGTTAGCGGATGAATCTGCCTTCCTGCATATATTGATAACCCTGTAATCACTCTCTGGTGACACTATCTGAACAGCACTCTAATGGGGCACATCCTGATGACATTCAGTAACAATGCCTATCAACGTGAAGTGGAAGGGTGGGAATTTCATAATTTTCAACCGACCATATCACATCATTGAGGAAGGAAGTCACAAAGGCTGTTGTAATGAGGTACACATTACCTTTTTTGTCAGTAAAATAGTTCTAAATGTATGCATGTTGGTACACACGTCACACACCACCCGCACAGAAGGCAAGGGTCACAAACTCCAGCTATTAGGATTACACATGGAGCATTTATGTTTTAAAGGAACACTCTGGCCAAAATTGAAAAAAACACACAAAAAAAAACACATTTGCTAATTTATGCTAATTACTAACTTTTGTAAATGAGTTTTCTTTTTCACTATTACACTTTCTTACCTGTAAAGAAGTGCTGTCCAGCATTTCTTTGTCGCAGACTCAATCTTCTTTCTGCGCCGGCGACTCTATGGCGTCCGGTTCAGGCAGTCTATCTGAGGTGCGCTTTCCTCTGCAGCCGCTCTCCCTGTGAAGCCTCACATCAACATTTCCTAATAGTCAGATGGGAGAGCGTGCACATCATCAAGGGAGGATGCGTTGATGATGTCATACTCTCCCATGCGACTATTATGAAATGTCGATGCAGGGCTTCACAGGGAGAGCGGCTGCAGAGGAAAGCGCACCTCAGATGGACTTCCTGAACCAGAAGCCATAGAGTTGCCGGCACAGAAAGAAGATGGAGTCTGCTACAAACAAGTGCTGAACAGCACTTCTTTACAGGTAAGAAAGTGTACTTTTTGGCCAAAATTGAAAAAAAAAAAAAAAAGGGATTTACTAAAAGTTATTAATTAGTATAAATTAGCAAATGCGTTTTTTTCAATTTTGGCTGGAGTGTTCTTTTAACTGCAATGGAACAAAGAAGTCTATATGAGAGAATTCCAACCAAGGTATAGGTTCCATTATTTATCTTGGCATCAGTTACAGCTCATATAAAGTCCCAGTTGAAAGCATGCTTTTTAAGCTTGCATGATGCTTACAGAGTGCCACAGAAATCCCATTAAAATCTCAAAAATGTGCAATAATCCTTGTCATGTATTTCTTAAAACTGCAGACAACCGCAACAAGACATCATAACTGTAGCTATTGTAATTGTAGGCATGATTCTTACCTAAAATGTATCATCAAATACTGCTGCTACAAAATTGCTAGCCTAGACAATACCAAGGGTTGTTGTATACATGGAGCAAACTTGGATGCAGCATGCCCAAACCACATTTCAAGGTGCTGCATTCAGCCTGCTCTATCTGCACATTTAATTACCCTAAGTGCTCATTTATATTAGGATTATCCTTTATTTATGTTTGTAAAGCACCATTGTATACTGCAGATTTGTACAAAAGGGTGAAATGCAGAAGCACAAGTACAGAAAAAATAGCAAGCAATGGGAATGCATTTTACACAGTGCAGGTGCATTCAACAGAGGTATTGATGCAAATGTATTCCCCCTGCATTGCAAATCTTAAAAGTAATGGGAACTAGGGCACATTTCAAGCTGCTATAAGCCAAAAAAGTTCACTATTCTTCATCAACAGACTTACACAAAAGTTGTTATAAGGTTTAAAAATTACAGAGTAGTTATGAGTTTTTTCACATCACATTCCTTATTTTTGGTATATTCCTTTTTAGTAAACCTTTGGAATGCAGATTCTTCTGTATTACCATTATTCTAGACAGCAAAAGATTGTAAAGTATTCATAATTAGTCATGCATTTATTTCATACCTTGTATGCTAAGCTCTGCATGAGCCTGAATGGTCTGGTTTACATTGCTTGCTGTGCATGTGTAAATTCCAGAATCTTCCTCTATCACCGAGCTAATCTGCAGGCTTCCCCCAGCCACTAACGCAAACCTTCCTGTGCTTCTAGGGGAGACACAAAGTTGTAATTTAGAGAACAAATGTTTATGAAGATATCCTGCACATAATGGGATGACAAGAGTTGAATGCAGCACATGAGATCTGCATGGAACCTGCAATTCTTACTGCCAGATCTAGTTTTTAACCATATGGACACATAATCGGTACAAAGCTGTACAGAGTGGTATTACAAAGAAAAGAAACAATATTTATTTTATATGGTATATGATCAGCAGAAAGCAAAACTGAAATTTTCAGCATGTGTGTATGTAAAATGCACCAATATGATCTTACTTTTCAATAAGTACTTCCTTCTGATTATGACTCCAGTGCACAGTGGGTCTGGGGTACCCAGACACTACACATGTCAAGAGTGCTGTATTCCCAGAAACTCGGGTGAGTGGTGATGGTTGTTTTAGGAACAGGATGGGACGCTCCTCTTCAGTGTCTGAATAACGTATATGCAAAAAAGTCTTTCAAAATACAGTGTTGAACTCATAATAAGGTTAGATATAACATGTACAGCAATATACAGAACCTATAGATACATCACTTTTTTCTCTCAAAATAAAAAGAATATTTTGGTTTCCTATACAGTGGAGGAAATAATTATTTGATCCCTTAATGATTTTGTAACTTTGCCCACTGACGAAGACATGAACAGTTTATAATTTTAAGGGTAGGTTAGTTTTAACATTGAGAAATGAACATCCAAAATAAAATCCAGAAAAAACACATTGTATAAATTATAAAAAATGTATTTGCATTTTGCAGTGAGAAATAAGTATTTGATCCCTCTGGCAAACAAGATTTAGAACTTGGTGGCAAAACCCTTGTTGGCAACCACCTCAGTCAGATTTTTTATGTAGTTGATGATGAGGTCTGCACACAAATCAGGAGGAATTTTGGTCCAGTCCTCTTTGCAGATCATCTATAAATCATTAAGGTTTTGAGGCTGTCACTTGGCAACTCAGATCTTCAACTCCCTCCATAAGTTTTCTATGGGATTAAGGTTTGGAGGATAGCTAAGCCACTCCATGACCTTAATGTGCTTCTTTCTGAGCCAATCCTTTGTTGCTTTGGCTGTGTGTTTTGGGTCATTGTGTTGCTGGAATAACCAGCCACAACCCATTTTTCATGTCCTGGTGGAGGGAAGGAAGTTGTCACTCAGGATTTTACGGTACATGGCTCTATCCATTTTCCCACTGATGTGGTGAAGTAGCCCTGTACCCTTAGCAGAGAAACAACCAGAAAACATAATGTTTCCACCTCCATGCTTGACAGTGGGGACCGTGTTCTTTGGGTGATGGGCAGAATTTCTCTTCCTCCAAACATGGCAAATTGAGTTAATGCCAAATAGGTCAACTTTTGTGTTATCTGACCACAGAACCTTCCCCCAATCACTCACAGAATTATCCATGTGTTCATTGGCAAATTTTAGATGGGACTGCACATGTACCTTCTTGAGCAGAGGTACTTTGTGGGCACAGAATTTTAAACCATTATGGTATAATGTATTATCAATGGTTTTCTTGGTGACTGTGATCCCAGCTGCCTTGAGATCATTATCAAGTTCTCCCCGTGTAGTTTTAGACTGATCTCTCACCTTCCTCATAATAAAGGATACTTCGTGAAGTGAGATTTTGCATGGTGCCCCAGATCAATGTTGATTGACAGTCATTTTGTATTTCTTCCATTTTCTTACTACTGAACCAACAGTTGCCTCCTTCTCACCCAGGGAAAAATTTATTAAATTTGGAAAAGCCGTTTGCACTTTTCCGAATTTAATAACTCGGGAGAACGCTTTGAAGTTTCTCCCGGTAAGTATCGCAAGATTACTTATATGTCTTACTTATAGTTTTTTAGCCCATTCCAGCTTTGAGCAGGTCTATGATCTTGTCCCTGACATCCTTAGAAAGCTCTTTGGTCTTGCCCATGTTGTAGAGGTTAGAATCTGGCTGATTGAGTCTGTGGAAAGGAGTATTTTATAAAGGTGACTATTTAAGACCGCTGTCTTTAATGCAGGTAATGAGTTGATTAGGAGCATTTAACTGCTCTTAAGGAGCCAGAAGTCTTAATGGTTGACAGGGAATCAAATACTTATTTCTCACTGCAAAATTCAAATAAATGTATTTACTTTATACTATGTGTTTTTCTGGATTTTATTTTGGATATTTTATCTCTCAATGTTAAAATTAACCTACCCTTAAAATTATAAACTATTCATGTCTTTGTCAGTAGGCAAACTTACAAAATCATTAAGGAATCAAAGAATTATTTTCTCCACTGTATCTTAGCTATTATCCCATTCCCACTTAGATTGTAAACTTTTGCGGGCAGCGTATGAATTCCTCTTGTACTATGTTGTGGTCAAGTTTGTAACCCATGTAATGGGCTTGTCTTGTATGTTCCCCTTACTCATATCTCCCTACCTGACAATGGGGGAGAATGGGACATTGCTGTTCCCCCCAACAGACATCACAAGCACCTGCCAGCTGTTTGGACAGGTATTTACTACATAATTTGTGACATCATCGATACCCAGTCGACTTCATTTTGATTGGCTGGAGACATTGGCAGCTCAAGAAGAAGATACCAGGCTGCAGATTAAATCCAGGACACTTGGGAGGTATGCCCTTACTATGTAAGATGATAGCACTATATAACTTAACAATATTAATAATAATAATTTCTAACTAACAATGTTTGCCCAAAAGAAATTACAAATAAAAGATCAACATGATATCTGATGTGCTGGGGCACACTGTGTTTAGATCCTTTGTCGGATTTAGTAAAAACTTATGGAGGATAGTGCTACTGACCTGCAGTACCATAGAATGTAAATGAAGAAGAACATGGCAGTAAACTGGTAAAGATGGATTAAGGCGCAGTACTGCAGTGCCAAAACATATATTACAAAAGCTAAAACCCTTCATATTTTGCAGATTAAGTGCAAAGAAAACACTAAATAGATATCTGTTCATACACTGATTACAGATAACCTAAAAACCTTATTAAGCAGCAACTGTAACAATTAGATAACTGAAAACACTAATGTTAAAATGAAATATGCAGCTACTTACCCTGAAGTACTTTGATATCTGCCTCCTCACTGTATTTTACTGATGTTCCACTCCCTACAGCACAGCGGTAGAGACCAGCATCAGTTTCATTGGCACTACTAATGATCAAGCTGCCATTAAGAATTGAGATTCTGTTGTCCAGCTCCTTTGGAGTCCTATTCTGTTCCCACTGAACATAAGGAACCAGTTCAGCACCTACATCACAGTTCAATACAATACTATCCCCCACATACACAGATGATGATTCTGGCTGGCTGGCAAACCGCGGCAGACCTAGAAGATTTGAACAAATTTAGGTAAAAATCAGAGTATACTAAAACACATTAAATTGCTATAATGCTGTTCCCTTATATGCTCCACTCATTTTATTTAAATTGTTTTACATAATTCTAACAGCAATTATCTTTATTTCCTATAAAGTACTGATGGTTAGCGTAGCTTACATGAAAAGGCCAACATGAAAAGGCCACACTGACACTAAAACAGCTATAAAAGTATGTTTATTAAACCAAATTTCTCAATGTACTAAGAAGAATAAAAAACAATGTAGCTTGGGACAAACAATGCAAATATCGCTCAAAACTGCACCAGACAATCCAGCTTTTTTTCCCCCCCAAGCATTATTCAATACAAGACAAAACCACTTCAGTCAACTAAAACTAAATTAAGATATTGTTAGTTTGTCATCTCTCAGTGTAAGAGTACCTCAGGTGCATTTATATATATGCAATATTGTCTTAGTTTTATACAAACTAGTCACTTTCTTCATATAGCAATATAAATCATTATCAAAAAAACAGCAAAGAATTCTATCATCAAAATTTGTAGCTACAGTACAGAGGACCTAACACAGTGTTTTTCAACCTTTTTTCTTCAGGGGAACCTTCTGGTGTCATCAGATTTCTGTCGGAACCCCTACAGAAATTTTATCAGAATGGAAACAGAAATAGTATAACCGCATAGTGCACATGTGGTTATACTATTTATTTATTCGAAAAATAAAGTTGGTGAAACTGATGTCGATATTGGCTGACAGTGATCGGGACCGTATCTCGGCTAACCTGCCTACCTGCACACAGTATATAGTGTATGTTGCGGAACCCCTTGCTTGTCCTTGAGGAACCCTGGTTGAAAATCACTGACCTAACATCTCTTGCAAATGTTCTCTGCTGTCTTTGCTTGTGAATCAGCAAATGTCATTATCCCAACACCAGGATTAAAAGCCCCAATTGAACATCGGAACATGCTGTATGTTCACGCAAGGATTTTATGGTGTAAGATGTAAGTTTTTGGTAAGTGACATAGCTCATTCTCAAGCACCACTCACAAAAACCTTTTCTTGAAAAAAAAAAAAAAAAAAGTTTTGTTCAGTTAAAATAATACTGCTTTACCCATAAATATAAAATTAACAACACAGTTTATTAATAGTAAGTGTAAAGGTTTCAGTTTATTTTTCTATTAGTGTTAAAAAAATATATATACAGGGTGTAGCACAAAGAAGCCTTTGTAGTTACAGGTTTATATGATGTGTGAAATTGTTTCCAAAAAAAGAGAAAACTAAATATCTTCAGTAGATTCCAGAGAATAAGCAACCTCTGTGGTCAAAATGACCACAAAACAAAATATATGTTTGTCTTAAAAGATTTTGGAATAATGTCCCCAAAATATATAAAAGAAGAAAGGTGAAGAGAAATACTAGAGAAAGAGAGAAAGGCACGAATACTGAAGTAAGGCAGACAAGAAAGTCAGTGACAAATCTAGCCAGGAGAACCCTTACAGAGTGTGAACGTGTCTGTCACTTGCTCCCCGTCACCCTTCGCCTCAAACAGGCCCTACAATACAATTAGTGACACCAACACATCTTGTCGGAGATCAATGCTATGTTCATTTAGAGCCCGGGAGGCAATGTCCCCCACTCCCCCCACCACTTCCTTCACAATGAATTACTCAGCAGCAATTCCACATTCTCACATCGATCCGCCACTCTGCAAAAGGAAACAAATCCAACAAGTACAAAAAAAAAAAAAAAAAAAAGGGGGGAAGAAACAGATTTTTTTCATTCAATTCAGTGTCTTAGTCCATGTCCTTCACTGACTGTGGAAGGGAGCAGGGCCCTTGTGAATGCTTACGTCTAGTAATTGCACAAGGTTTGAAAGAGAGCTTTATTAATGCTCCAATTAGAAGGCTTAAACTGTAGCATCCAGTTCTGTGTCGTACATCATCTGTAACTTGTTAAGCATATTGAACAGTCCATATTACCATGGCAATACAAAACAACATATACAAGAGTGTTGAATGTTACTTTATCGATAAAAATCATTTTAATGTGTCCAATCTTGTTGATGTACTTTTACAAAGAACATTCAGATATAGATAAACTGCTATGCAAAGCAGTTAGAATACAGACAATTGTTGCAAAAGGAAGACTCAGATAAAGGTATTTTAATCTCGTTCTTCTTCACACATACGCCACCCCACCCTTCCAAGTGCTTTAAACAGACTCAGAGAAACGATGAAATAGTTTCACAGTAACAGATACTGTATAATGATTTTGGAGTGCTGAATTAAAGAGGGGTTTGGTTTACAAATAATTTCTAGAACTAAATGAGATGGTAGCCTGCATTGCCTCATGCACCCAACACAAATCCTGATGTTTTTAGCTGTATCTACCATCACCCATATGCCAGACACAGCTTTACAATTCCAGATGTTTGAATTTTGGTGTAAGCTATATAATATAACAGTCTAGAAAAATTGTAATGATTTGTAATGCCATTCAATCAATAGCCTATAGGGATTGTCCATCTTGGAATTATTTTATAGTATATTTAGAAGTGATTTATTCTATTTTCTATATTCTATTTACATTTTTAGTTGTGGTTCATTTTTTATTTTTTGCAGTTTTTGATCATTTGAAGGTGGAAAATTACAGTCACTATATATGACATTTTTCTGCCATTTCTCAGGCAGATTTCTACAGTTCTGTCAATCTTACCTGCAACAGATAGCCGGGCTGTGCGGCTAATTATACTTCCCAGGCTTTCTACAGTGGCTACACACTGGTAGATTCCTTCATCAGGCTTGTTATGTTTAGAGTGAACTACACTGGTGATAAGCAATGACCCATCAGGTAACAGCTTACGACGGTCATCAGACACAAGATTCAGAAATGTCCCATCCTTCTTCCATTCAATCCTTGGTGTTGGTTCAGAATAAGCAGAGCAGTTTAAAACTACAGCAGAACCTCGAAGTGTGACTGTGTCTGCAGGCTCCGTCAGAAAATAAAAGGGAGTAAAGGTCCTGTATCCGGAGCCTGTTATTAAAAAAAAAACAAAAACAAAAAAAAAACCTTTTTATTACTTTATGATGCTTTGAAATACAAAAATCTTCAATATTGCAATTATTTTCTATGCTGTATTACATTGAAACATAATGCATTGGGTTAGGAGAAATCCAATGTAAATGCACTAGTGTGATGAAATAAGTGCAATTCTACAATCAAGTTACACTGAATACACCACAACCCTGCATCCAAAACTCTCAACAAGCTAAATTTCATGGTATGGTGCATATGTCAATAAAAGCACATAAAAGGTTAGCTTATTGTCATTATTGTCATTTCCAAATACATCTTATTGTATTCCTGAAAGCATGCACATCACTGCTTCAGAATTCATTTTAGCAGGATAGTATCATGCAGAAAGGTCTACTGGGATTTTTTATGAACCAAACAAATTAACAGACTATTAGAAAAAGAGTCTGAAACATGTACACAGCGACTGCTTAGATTGTTCACATCACCTGCAAGTGATGTATATCCCACAAAGTATCAGTTATAATACCAAGTGGACACACACATAGAACACAACGCAGACAAATATATGCATACCATAATTTCTGAGAATGGATTTGCTAATGGCTTACGATAGGTGGCACCTATATCATATAATTCATTCCTAAATGCCATGCAAAAGAAAAAGAAAGATAGCCCAGAGACAACATTTCTGCTCATCCCCAATCTGCTGTTTGACATAATTCTCTCAGCACCTCAGCTACCTCCACCACACAAAGGATCCTGGGAAGAGTAGTTTATTACAGTGGCTCTTGTAGGGTCTTCCATCTGCATGCATTTATATGTTCTACTTGTGCTTGTGTGGGTTTCCTCTGGTTACTTCCATTTCCTTTGATAGTCCAAAAACATGCATGAAGCTTCATTAGTCTTTAGCATGAATGTTTGTGCGTATCTGGTAGGAAAATTAGATTGCAAGCTTTGCTGGTATCAGGTTCTACAAATTATTTAATGCACTCAAAGTGCTGCAGAATGCGCAAAACAACATACCGTAGGAAAGGAAATGTGTGCAATACTTGTGTCTTGCTAAAAGGACACAATAACTTCAGAGGTCCAGGTAGCTTAAAAAAGCATTTATCTACAACAGACTAAATCAGTAAAGAAAAAGTTTCCTCATTTGTTGATGCCCCAGAACCAGCTTATGCAGTAAGAAGACATTTGGACAGTATGGTCAAGGTATTTTGGCACTCAAGGCAAAATATTCCACCTTTATTGCCTACCCTTCAAACTGAAGTGTTTTGAGATGTTTTTGTTGTACTAAACATATATTTGAAAACTGGAAAAATAAAAAGAGATGAGGTCTGCAATCCAAACAAGAGATAGGTTTAAGAGAAGCTAGCAAGGCATCACAGTGCCAGCTCACCTCTTCCCATTGTGAAGAGCAGCTCACACAGCGGTTCTTTCATAACATGTCTCCATAAGGGCAGACAGAGCGTGTCCCACACTCCCCCTCCTTATTCTCAACACTTTCTTTAAACAGCTTGACAGCGGTTTGATGAATTCTAGAGAAGAGCCGTCACACTGTTACATGTCACATAATCAATCCTTCTTAAATAGGACAAGCAGCATCAAAGTCTTCAGATCTTACTGTACCATCACAAAGAATCAGCCAACAGGCTGCAAACTTAGCCAATTGATTTGTCATTTACACCACAGTATTATACCAATTTACAAGAATTTGCCCTGTAAATAAAATCATAGGTTGCGTACCTTACACAGGTGTTTTCAAAATTTATGAATGTATGTGGGACCTCCAAATGAAAAACATCTTTCCTATGTGATTTGGGGCTGAAAAATTCCATGTGAATTCTCCCACTAAAAGACCTAATTTTATTGCACTGACCAACTACTATTACCTAAAACCTTTGTTTCCGTTACAGGAAATCAAAAACTATCCCAAAATAATGAAGAAACATGCTGTCTATACCACATTGTTTAGGAGTACACTTAGATGCAATAAAACTCAGGACTGTATTAATAACTTTCTAATGAACTCTGTGATTCTCTCAGAACATATTTTTTTTATTGATGGTAATAATAATAGCGATGTACTATTAGTCTCAGTATCCTTTATCTGCATTTGCATTATAGTGATATACACAATGTGACCCAGGAACTTATGCTGTTACACAGCAGTGTATCTAAAGAGGTCTGCAGCATCAGGTCTGCAGAGATTCCATGATGTCTTTGTTGGTCATATGTACCATATCTGCCAAAGAGTAGAGTATCTATGAATTAGTTTACAAGCAAAAATGACACACAAAAAATAAATAAATTTACATAATCCATTTTTAGATTAAAAAGCAAATGCAGCATTGGATTATGGTTGTTAGTGTTATGTTGTGCCAACACTTTCTATGGAAAAAGTAGCAGCAATCAGCCTGTTTCACACTTCTTTATATGCTAATTTTGATCACACTTTCCAGTTTGCAAATTAATGTAGTAATAAATAATTATCATGTTATCATAAGGAGTTAAAATATCCCACATTCATTGTCTTTTGAAATGGGATGAAAACATACCTCCCAATATTCCAAAGCCAAACATGTATGATCTAAATTGCCATAAAAAAACTATTGAAATTGGTGAGTTATGTTTAACTACATGGCTGTTATCAGTGAAGATAAGAACAGTCAAAAAGCTCTAAATTTCATTAATTCAACTTCAAAGATAACAATTTTACAAGTGTTTTATTTGAATAAATACCATTCCAATCTTTATACTTTGGATGTTACTTTTAATTAGGTCTGGTTCCGACTAGCACATTTATGCGCTGCACTTTTAGAAAAGAGCATCCCGAAAATACGCCAGCAAATTCAGGTTGGCATATCTTCGGGATGTGCTTTTCTATTGTACTTATCCGATGCAGCGTGAACGTTTCCTCAGCGCCTGCAGCTCTTCCTATCTGGCCGCATTCTTCGCGTTGCATATGTACACTTAGTAAATATATGATGCAAAGTGTTCCAGCGTGCGTTTGCTCACGTTCTGCACTAGTAGGCCTTGGAGCAAGGTAAGTGCTATAGGGATTCATAGTGTGCTTTTTTTTTTTGCAGCTGCTCATTTCCAGTGTTTTTTTGCAATGTGTTTTTTTTTTTTTAAATGATGCACACAATACGCCAGTGTGACCCTGCCTTAGGCTGGATTCACACTAGCTGATTTTCAGCTGGGTTTTTAGGCTCATTCTTGTCTATGGTGAAAAACGCAATAGCCTCTGTGGATTACCCAACAGGAAACAATGCAGAGAGTTTTTCAAACTCATCCGAAAATCAGCTGTGACCCCAGCCTAAGCCCCATCCCTGACAAACTGCAGTCCTTTCAGGGTAAGGCTGGGTTCACACTAGGGGGTTATTCACTAAGGTGAGAATTCGGCTGTCGAATTCGCAAACAGCGGATCCGCTACAATTTCCCCACTGTTAAGTTGTGACAATTTTTTAATGTTAAGAATGCAACAATTTTCCCATAATAGAGTCGAGACTGCGACAATATTCTCATTATAAAGACGCTACTGCGACAGTAGCAGCCTATTGCGACTGTCTTTATCTGGCAAATTTGCACCTATACGCAACATTTCGGACTTTAGTGAATAACCCCCTAGTTGATTTTCAGCTGAAAATCAGCTAGTGTGAACCCAGCCTAAGAGCTGACCCTTTTGCCATCACCGCAGTAATATCATTGGATGCCATTGGATGAAGAAACACTGATTAAATGGGGTCATTGCCCCCTTCTAGTTAAAGTTAAAACTAAAAAACGTTGGTATAAATCACCATTAGCACTTTGAACACTGTTTAAAGCAAATGTGCTACTACAACATTCTCACTATTACACAATATTATAAGGAAGTAAAACTGCTCTTTCCCTGAAACACTCAAATTTCACCTATTTGCTGCCAAAGCAATGACCTTGAACAGAGAAGCTAACTTCAGCTGGTATTATTCAATACAGAAACAAACACATTTTGCACACCATGTGCTTTGATATTAGGGCACTCAATTCTGAAAAAAATGTATTATCAACTACTTATGCAATGTTTCAGTTTGTATTTCACTTCACATGCAATAAATGCACACATTTTGTAATGAACACCATCTTATTATGTATGATAGAACACAGTAAGAATGACTGAAAATGACTTTCTGATGTAAAAAAAAAAATCAAAAAACCTTGACTTTTCACATGTCAATAAAAACTTTTTAAATAGGCAATAATGGCATAATAAAAAAAAAAAGTCTATACAAAACTTTTCAATATTTATTAATATGCCCCTACATGAGTGATTATTTCTATTAATCTATCCCATAAAGTGCCACTTTCTAAAGGTTATGCAACGCATTTCTTTTAATAAGCATTGTGCACTTTAAAGGAACAGTCCGGCCAAAAATTAAAAAAAAAAATTCTTACCTATAAAGAAGTGCTATAGAGCACTTCTGTGTTGCATTCACCATCTTGAGATACTGCCGGCAACTTTACAGTGTCCGAATAAGGTGATCTCTCTCAGCAGCGCATTCCACTCCAATGTGAGGCTTCACTAGGAGCACGGCTGGAGAGGAATGCGCTCCTGAGAGGGATCTCCTGATTCGGAAGCCACAGAGTCGCCAGCAGTGTCTGAAGATGTGGTATACAACACAGAAGTGCTGTATAGCATTTCTTTACAGGTAAGAATTTTAACTTTTTTTTTAAAAAAATTGATAATAAATCGTATTTAATAAAAGGTGGTAATTAGCATAAACAAACAAATGTTTTGTTTTTTAATTTTTGGCAAGACTGTTCCTTTAAGACAGCGGTTCTCAACCCGGGGTCGTGAGGCCATCCCACTGGGGTCAAGAACCGCGCCGACACCCGGAAGCACCCGCAGGAACCCTTCTTATAAGGGTTCCTGCGGGTGACGTCGGCAGTAAACGTCATCACGTGACGTGCGGCGTGATGCCGTTTCGGCCGAACGTCACCACGTGATGCGCGTACGTGATGATGTTCGGTCAAAACGGCATCACGACATGCGGCGACGTCAGAAGGGGGGCGCAGTCTCAACAAGGTTGAGAACCGCTGCTTTAAGAGCTGGTAGAATTGTAGGCAACTTGCTCTGTAGCCATATGCAGCTCTTCAACCTCCTTGTTGTGACTCCCTTAGGCCTTGATTGACAAAAAAAATAAAAAAAATAATAATGGTTATTTATCAATTTAATATATATATATATATATATATATATATATATTTATTTTTTTTTTCTTTTTTCTGATTGTTGTATTCTGTTGTTGCAAGAGGTAAAATTTAAAAAAAGATTAAACTATATAAGCTGTGCTATGTTTAGTGGCTCCAGACTATTTTTCTTTACTGGAAGAGGGGGGAAAATGGCTCTTTTGATAGTAATGGTTGCTATCCCTGATCTATGCAATTATAAATATTAGTGCTACACCCAGTCCCCAGTGGTTCCTACAAAATAACCGTCATGGGACATGAATTGCCCCAAATACCCCTAGACCAGGGCTTGGCAAAGTTGTTTGAGGAGGGTGCCATTTCACTCCCTCCTCCAGTGGCGACAACTATCTTGTGAGCCGCTGGAGGAGGGAAGCGTGCCCTCTCCAGACCACATGACCACCGACGGCCAATCAGAAGAGCCATCGTCTGTCATGGGCAGGGCTTCGGCAGTGCACTCCAAGCCACAAAAAGGCGGCTAAAGATCCGCAAGTGGCTCGCGAGCCGCACTTTCCAACCACTGCCCTAGAGACCATTTTCAATGGCTCCATTTAGCACATATTGACCCACATTCCTCTGGCACAGTGCAGATTCCTCTATGAAGCCTGGATTGCCCTTACAAAATGCAGATTCCCCTGTGTGATCTCAGACTGAATTACTAAATCTATGGATATTTTGACTCTAATTCTGTATAAGCTATGAGGATTGGTGTCCAGTATTCTGTACTCACAACACAAAAAACAAATGTAAATTTAGATTGCTGGCCTTTCCCTTACAAGTAACTGTACTTAATGGGAATCATTCTATTTGGGAGGCATTGTTCCTTCATAGTTAGCTTAATTTTGGAATTTATAAAATCTTGATTTTTCAATAAAATATTGATTTGTCTTGGCATTTTGAATATTTTTTAGTAAACATGGAAAAAGCCATGGATTTCCATGATAAATCTTACCCCACAAAAATAAGACCTGCACACCTAGAAAGCACAGAGTTAAGTGTGAAATATTTGAGGGGCATATTTATTAAAATTGTATAGCTTTTCGATATCGAAATTTACTAAGCCCTTTCCAACTTTTTTTCAACTTAAAACATGTGTTCTCTTGGTTGAAGGTTGTGAAAACCCTTTAATCCCCATGGAGGTGGGGTTTCATAAAGTCCATGGTGGAAATATCATATAATCGATATCAAATGGCTCCACTGAAAGTAATGTAAATTAATGCATCAATAGCGATAGGAAAGGAAAATGTGTTAGAAAAAAAACAGTGAAAAATGGGTGAAAAGGATCATATGATCATATGATCTTAGCAAATATCCCCCTCTCTCAGTTTTTTTCTGAAAAAGACAAGATCCTAACTTGCAAAATTACTCTTTACTGTACTGTAAATTTGATGACTACATCCTTACAAGTACTAATTGTTAGTTATTCAGGGAAAGGACCATCATTCTAAAAGCTGCTTGTATGAACCATGGCCTGGCACTTAATAGTGATCTTCCTGGGTCTGAGATTGGTATTAAAATGGGTACTAAAGTCTAAACCACAAAACAATGAAAAAGAAGGAACCAGCCAAAACATCTGTGTTGCAACCCTTTATTGAGTATTCAAGTGCAATATACACTACATTTTTCAGGCGGTCTGACCTTTATCAGGTGTGCATTATTCAATTTACCCTTGCTCAATTTCTTTATTTTGGGGTGTTTGATAACTGTATACCTGTTTAGGAGGCACTGCATTTTCATTTCTTTGTGGTCTATATCTTTCATTTTTAAATAAATGGTTTTTTGACTGCAGAAAATGGTCAGAAACTGCTGATTTGCACAAGAGTTTGCATCCAAAAACCTTTATCCTTGACAACAGGCATAGCACACATAGAAAGACGAAAGTGTGTACTTTTTGAAAATATATATACCCTCTTTCCCTGAAAATAAGACATCCCCCCGAAAATAAGACCATGGGGCATCTTTAGGAGCAAAAATTAATATAAGACCCTGTCTTTTATTCGATGAAACACAGTACTGTGGGGGGGGGAGACAGGATAGTGAGCATGAAAACCTATAAGCTCTAAATTTTTCAGCTGCACCATTCCCCTCCCCCACACAGCATCACCCACTGCTACACCCCCAACAAAATTAAGAGTTCCTAGAGCAGATGCTGCTGTATTTCAGTGGTGTTGAAGCAGTCCTTAGAGCATCCTGGATCTCCAGGGGACTGGACCCGCCTGCGACCCTTATTGTTAGTCCCCTGGGTGCAGGTAACTATGCAATAAAAGTGATTTTTCACAATTTAAGGTTAATGTCACCAGGCATTTTGTCACTGGGGTGGCAGTTTCAATTTACTTTACTTGCAGCTGCATTTTCAGGTGGTATGCAGTGGTTTGCAGTTTAATCAAAGGGAACAAGTTTGTGTCTTTGTAGATTTATACAAATGACACTAAAACACCTCCAACACAACAAGATGTCTGTACTCAAATAATCAATAGTAAAAGCCCCCTGATGGACATATAGCAACACCTGATTACGATAATGGACATGCAGTTTGTTGTTTTACTTAAAAGTAGAAAAAATACATGTATCAGAGTGGCGGTGTTACTGGAATTTACTGAAAGACACTGTTTTGTTTGACTATGACTTCAAGTAACATTCTTATTTATACATATGTTCTCTGTACATATACTACATGTCACTTTTTCACAGCCAACTCTGCATACTTAACAGGAATAAACTATTTCAAATGTATATAAATGTTTATATATATTAATGATAACAAAAATGAGCATATAAATATATTGCCAAGGCCCAATGGGACTGGTTGATTCCCTGTGATAAATGATGCCTCCTTCCTTTGCATAATATGTTAGCAACCCTCCAGCCCCCACCCAAGAGCTGTTTCATACCCCCACCCAGCACAATGAAAGCACCCCTGCTACCAGCTACACACCACAAATCACACAACCTCTCCTCAGACATGTGCATAATAGAAGGGGGAGGGCAGCCTAGAGTCCCATGCCACCGGTTTCCATGGATACCAAGAGCTCAGCAAGTTGCATTTCTAAGGAGCTGCAGGCAGAGTACGGGTATGTGTGCTTGAGGAGGAAAGGGGAGGGAGAATGGCACAGTTAACCAACAAGGAGAGGTGTTATGACTGATAACGCTCTATACATAGACCAGGAAAATAAAACGCAAAGCATTCATTCCAGCAATGTCCTAACAATATAATATCTCCTACAAACACTGGCAAGTTATAGTATCACTAATGTAAATTACACTAAAAGGTGTATTTTACAACTAATCATAGAAAAGAACATCACTAGTAATAACTGCATACTGTTAGATACATTGTCGCATAAAATCTGAAATAAAGCCTATAGACACCCACAATACCCAGGATTCAGTATGCACAGGCAAATATAAAAGGTGGAAACTGAACAGCATCCATTTATACTTGTTATTGTGAAAGAACAACATCCTGTAAATGAGTGCTTTAATTTCAGGCTAGCTCATAGTCTGCAATGCTACACAAATGTCATCAACACACAAATAAATTCCCTCTGGTGGAACTGAACATCTCACACTGTGCCCAGGCAAGCAATTGGTGCTGTCTACACTATTTCCTGCCTTATGTCAATACTCAGATCGAAGGTATGCCAGCATTTGACATTCCAAATCCACAGCTCATTTGTAATGTGCCATAATTTCCACAAAAGCAGCCAATAAATATGCTGAAGGGGAGAGGATATTGAGCCACTTTGGTATATAGCTTCTTCTCTTTCAATGAATTTCAAATGAATATTGACCCAGAATTTGTTAAGTATGCCTTGCATATTTGAAACTTTGAATCAACACAATTCAAATTGACAGTAGCAGTAAGCAGCAACTTGTATTCAGTGCACCTTTGGCATATGTTGCTATGCGATACAGAGTGTTAAACATTTAATGCACAGTCTGGTTTAAGGATTGAATAACGACCCAGAAAGGCTCTCTGACCTTTTTTGTAAAGAATTTATTTAGAATGTCCACTGCAGGGGAGAGATGAATGTCTCTTATGTGAATATGTGCTGTTTTCTAACATGCCTGATGAAGAGACCTAGTTGTCTGAAAGAGATTTAAAAATTATACAGCTTAGCCAATAAAAGCAGGACATAAACTTCACATTTGTTTCAGTCTCTCTAACCATGTCAGTTAATGGTACCCTGGGACAGTCTAATGCCAAGTGTTATTGATATGGAAAGAACTACATTTATGGACATACCTTATTCAAGTAGAAAATAAACTGAAAAACCATAATGTAATCTCTCTGAAAACGTGTGTTTATCATATATTAGATAAAAATAACTAGAGAGACTCTAATCCTTGTACCCTTGGTGCTAACTAATGACTGATGCAGGACCATTTCATAAAACAAGCTGCACATAATGTTTGACTTTATGTTTGTCCAACAAATACGTACTGTAGTTTAATTCCACAGATTTTCCAATTAAAGAATTTGCCATTCTAAAGTCTGACACTGCTTTTCTAAAAGAGATCAACTGTTTCACATATTGTGGAATTTTGTGGTTTTAACTGTAAAGTACCAGAAAGATGAAGAAAAATAGGCAAGAGTAAGGATCTGAAAGACTCTTACAAGGGTCATATTGTTATGTCCAAATGACTGAGTCAGAGCATCTCCAAAACTACAGGCTGGGAGGTGTTCCTGGCATGCAGTGGTTAGTATCCACCAAAAGTGGTCCAAGGATAGACAGCTGTGAACTGGCAACAGGGTCACTGGCACCTAATGCAACTCCCATCACACTTATGGGACTTTGAGGGGGTTATTGACTAAAGTGAGAATTTGACTGCAGAAGTGAATTCTCTTCACTTTGGGTGGCTACTCCCTGATTCTCTACTCCTTATTGGCTAAACAGCAGATTCCCATAATAAGTGACAGTAGCAGTCTATAGTTAGTGTGTGTCTGTCGTAAGCTGGCGAATTCACAACAGCGCAGAGTTTGCTGAATACCCAAATATGGGGAAGTTGCAAATTCACACCAATTCGGTCTTTAATCAGTAACCCCCAGAGAATCTGCAGTGCCAGATATCAGAAGAAAAGGACAGAGCTGTTTTTTGGCAGAAGGAGAAGTGGCACAATATTAGAAAGGTGGTTTAAACACTATGGATGATGGATGTTTTGATAAAGGTCCCAGAGAGTGACCAAAACATCGCAAAAAAACCTCATGGTTTCAAAACTATTTCTTAAAACCTTGCATTTGCATTCCACTTATACTTTCGTATATAGAATTATTTGAGGTTGTGAACTTGAGCATTATCCTTATGAAATAGCTACACTTACACTTGTCGAATGTCTATAATATTTATGGATATAGCTTATATAAGGTTCTGATATATCAGGCTTGAATGTAGCATCTTTAGCAGACAGCCACAGCCTTTAACCCATGGAGAAAATCATACTGTTTTTACCAGATACTACATTTGAGTCTGCTATTATCAGTATACCCCCCCAAAAACAGCAACATTCTAAAGAAACAATCATTTCTCACTGTGTTTTAAACATAAAAAAAACAAATACCACTTAATGCATCAAAATGCAGGACAGTGTTTCTGCGATTTGTCTTCCAGATGCATTTATATTTTTTAAAGTTCATATAAACCAGAGCCATGATGGAAAACCTAGTGAAAAAATATATAAATACAGATCTGAAAATATACAGACAGCTATTTCGCTTCCTTTTATAACTATCACACGTGTTTTTTTTTGTTTTGTTTTTTAACAGTATTTTAATGAATTTGCCTCTAAAGCCTGGAAAGGGTCAGCGGGTGTACAAGCTGATATTAATAATGAAACATTATCACAATGCAAGGGTCACAATTGAGAAGCACAAAGACTGGAAGCAATGCAATGAGGAGAAAAGAGAATATGCAAATTCCTAGATTATCCTTTACTTCAGCATGTGGATTACATATGCCATGAACAGCTCACCTCCAAACTCATTTAACTGATTTATATTCATTGATGCGAACAAAAAACATATTCATTCAAGCAATCATAGACATAGGCCATTACTGAAACAGGCACAGGAAAGGGCTAGGGCTACTCAATTAGTTCACTCCATGTACATGTTACCAAGAAATCTATAGATTACGTAGAGGTTACATCATGCATAGGCAACTAGAACCCACATAATTCCCCTACATTTTTCTGTCTTTGAACTGTACTGTATATACAGCAAGAAATAGTCACAGAATACAACAGTAAAAGCATCATCTGTGTGGTAAGAAACAACAAGGAAACAATGGTTTAATGGGATGGTTATCTCATGAGCTATAGTAACAGCATGTTGTGCACAATGTCCGAGAAATTATTCCTCGCTATGTTATTAGTGAAATTAGTGAACTGGTCTGGTAAAGAAATTACTCCTGCCTGAGCTATTAGTGTAGTTAGTGAATTATAACTGTGGGAAGGTAGTTACTCTTCACTAGGCTGTTTAAATTATTTAAGGGGGGGGGTATGCTTTATCTGAGTGTAATAGTAAATTGTCGCTGATACATAATAGATTCAGTAAGATGGTTTCTGGATCATGAAACTGTCATCTCTGGTGCAGTCTCTCTCTCTATTCAGGCAATGAAAGACAAGTACTTTCAGTAGATAATTGCTTCATGAGAGTAAAGATATTGTCATTTCATAGTTATTAAATGCCAGTTACTTATAAATCTTAGCACTGTCTGCAAAGAAAGAAGCAGCAGAGAAGCGTGCAGCCTAGTCACTGTTGCTTCACCCTAATAAGAACACGAAAAACCTAGCTGAGAGTCTAGAACCTAGTTTGTGCTGAGGGACCCTGCTAAAGGATGTTTCACTTACAGCGAACCTGATGGCATCCAGAAGCTAAAATCTGCTCAAAAACAGATTCACTGAATACATAATCTAATCGACAGATCTGCAGATTTATTTTTTTTTAAAGGAGAACTAGAACTATAGTCAGATTACATCTTTACATATGCAGTACTACTACACTTACGTGAGAAGCATTTCTCCCCAGTATATGTTTCACCTGAAGCAGAATGATTTATTACAGAGAACTGGAAAACTCCCACACCAGGAAGTATGGACAATATAACTGCTAAACACCAGAAGAAAAAGCTGCCGAACTTTTGACATCATCAGTCATGCTTGATTACATTACTGAAATGCAAATTACAGAGGAAAGCTACCTTGTGCATAGGTGTTAAGTAGTAAGTAGGGCAAAAATGTTTGGTGGAGGGTACCCTTTCATGGAAAACTGGCTGGTACACATCACACACACATTTCCTGGTGTGGGAGTTTTGCCGGGCTCTGTAATAAACCATTCTGCTTCAGATGAATCATCTACTGGGGAGAAACGCTTCTCACTAAGGTATAGTACTGCGTATGTAAAGATGTAATCTGACTATAGTTCCCCTTTAAGTATAACTCATAGGCACTACTATTAGAACTGTAAAAACAGGAAGCAGAGTGAACAAACACATATTCCCTGCTTTATGTGTCATGCACAGTAATCAAGACAAAACTCCTACACTTCCTTTGTTCTAGTTTATAGGGTCAGGTACTCTTTAAAATATGTTTTTAGCAAGATATAAAACAGTGCATATGGTCTCATATCACTACACTGTCTACGACGTCAATGAATGTTAGTCTACCTCTGGCCTAATTGTAGTTATTTTTATATTCTGTATTTGTGGACCAACACAAAATATAGTATCTGCTTGTTTTTACCTTCACATTTAAATCATGTCTCTAGAGTAGGAACAATGTTTACAGACCAAAGGGACAATGAAATAAGGCAACAGATGGGAACTAATGTCCCTGCCTTACTTGCATGCTAAATGCTAGCTATCCTTTGAATAGATAAAATGCACCCCTAGGTAATAAATCGGCATACCTTTAAGCTTCAGAGTTCTACATTTCACAATAAATGGAGGGTTTGGCCAGCTCTGAGAACAGAGGGCTCGATACAGCCAGCACTCGGACCCAAAACTGGTGCTTAAGCAATGTTGGTTTACACATGCACAGAAGGAGTCTATGCCTCAGACTGCAGTGGCAGTGCTATGCAATCTGTTTCAGTTTTGCATGGTAAGCAAAAGGGTTCATTTAGCTAGTTACACTCTGTCTGGCATGTAGAATACCAGCCAGTCTGTGACTTTACCTACCCTTTAATGCAAATCACACAAATCAAGATTTCAAAAAGTATTCAGTATGTTTGCATAAGCTTGGCATTTCTCAGTTCAAACCTCATTTCCATTAAGGCAGCAAGCACACCATGCTAAAATAATAAAATAAAAATACAACAATGAGAAGATGCATTATGATGCTCAAAAAACATTATTTAATTAGGATCCTGAAATCCAATGCTTTTTGCTTGTGAAGGATTTTTATATTTGCCCTACCCTGGGTCTAATTGCTCTGTTAGTACATTAATACAGTTTTTAAAATCTGATGTCAACATTCAGAAGTCTATATGTATGTATTTTCTGGTACCGTTATTTATCATGAGAAGTGCCACATCCTGTTAGGCTTTGTCAAAAGAGGCGGCAATGCTGCATGTAGTATTGTGGCCACTGCTGGTAAGAAATTTGAAGGACACCGCCACTATTGCGGTCCCAGCGTAAATAAAAGTGAACACACAATGCCAATTCTGCCTGATATTTGCAGACCCAATCATTTGGATGTCGAAATGATCAGATCGCTCGCTTGGATGCATGACAGATATATGCTCCATCTACAGCAAAAGTGGACAAGATTTACAGTTCTGAACAATAAAAACTAAAGATGTGTTTTGACAAGGTATGCACGCAACGATCATTGGGTGAAGCCCACCTTTCTTTCCCATTATTTGAGATTTATATTTTGCTTGATACCCTTGAACCGATTACAAGAACAGTAGAAGGCAAGGAAGAAACTTCATGTCAAGCTGGCTTGCCAAAACTGGTAATTAAAGAGCAGAATCAGTTTGAATGTACCATGTAGTGTACATCTTGTTTAGTTTTTGCTCATCCGAGAAGAAGAAATAGAAAGAATTTCATGGTTGTCATGACTGCATCCATAACATATCTGTTTAAATACAACTATAAAGGAATGCAGTGTAAGTCAGTATGTTTCTCTTTAAAATAACATGAGTCCTAGGTTTTTGATGCTCATGCAGTATGTAGAAGGTTATAAGGTTAAAAGGAAATAGTAACAAAATTCCCCAAATACATTTAAATCACCAAATATATTCTTAAGTAACATTTATTTTCTTGTATAATTTCAAATAAGGCAGAAACAAGACTGAAAGAACAGATACAATGAGTATTTAAAGGGGACCTAAAGGTATCAAACAAGATAGATTTATTAAAAACCTTACCAGTTATAACACTGAATCGCTAGAGTCACAGCATTTAGCTGTGCTGTAATTACCTGGCACCCGATGCTTCTTCACAGCGCACGTGCTGACAGAGAAGCCAGCGCGAAGCTCCTCCCACTTGTTTCACCGGCCTCACATATCATCATGCTCATTGCGGGGAGTGTTCTCATTGGACCCTGCCATTAACGTGATGATGTTTCAACCATTTATCACCACTGGTGAAACAATTTGGGAGGAGCTTTGCACTGGCTTCTCAGTCAGCCTGCGCTGTGAAGAAGCATCAGGTGCTGGCTAATTACAACACAGCTAATGCTGTGACTGTAGCGAATCAACACTATAACTGGTAAAGGTTTTTAATAAGTATCTTGTTTGATACCTTTAGTTCGCCTTTAATCTGTGGGATTTTACAATACATATTCCAAATACAATCAATATTTGCTTATTTATATGATTAGGCTTAGAAACATTTCTATAGCCTGCTAAAATAACACTAATATTTGTATGTTTTTTGGAGAGGATTTATTGCAATAAAGCCAATTTCAATGTCTTGCAGTAATGGTAAGCTTGATATTTATGCTCCTGCTATTTAGATAATAACACCTTTCTCCCTGCTTGGAAATTTGCAACTTAAGCTAAGTAAAACAGGAAGCAAGAATGCACATCTGATTACTTATTAAAGTTATGGAGCGGTGCAAGTCCCTAGATGTGCACAGCAACTTAGTTGAGTAAATTACCCTTGTATTCCATCATTCCATCTGGTACTTGGCAAAGTGGTAAAAAAAAGTTTTGTTTTGTTTTTTTTTTTTTGGGGGGGGGGAAGGTATTTACTTCACTTTTTTTATGTTAAGCATAGCAACACATTGTGGTGCATTATAAATAAAAATATACATACCGTATATGCCGGCGTATAAGACGACTTTTTCACCCCCGAAACTCATTTGAAAAGTTGGGGGGTCGTCTTATATGCCGGCTGTCCCTCTCCATTCCTCCTCCGTTGCAGGCTGTCTGCTGTTCTCTAGCGCTGAGCTGACAGCCTGCAACGGAGGAGTGTCTCCCCAGCACTGATTAAACTTCCTGTGAGCGACGGGAAGCTTAATCAGCGCTGGGGAGAGGAGTCGCTATAGCACAGACAGCCAGCAAAGTTGCCAGCTGTCTGTGCTGTAGCGATTGCTCTCACCAGCACTGACTAGTGCTGTGGAGAGGAATCGCTATAGCCGGCTGTCTGTGCTGTAGCGCTCAGCTCAGCACTAC
>WMED01001454.1:4353-20395 GCA_019650415.1 Pipa parva
TGAGAAGTAAATTTGGGTGTAGTCTCATACAGTTTATACTAAAGACTGAGGGCCTCATTTTCTAAAGTCAGTAGTCGCGTGGAGCTCTGAATTTGTATCTATTCTTTGCTTCCCCATGTTCTCTTATTAAGTAAACTTTGCGAAGTGGAAAATATGTGACCAGTTTGGGCAACTACGATAGTCACAATCTTACAGAGCTCTTCTCATCGTTTTGTATGCACAGGTACTTCTACTATTGACTAAGCAGAGGAGTGGAGTGAAGGTGCAAATGCAACTAGGTAAACTGCTTCAAATTCACATGTTTGACTTTGCCACTTCAGAGTAGCAAATTGAGGGGTTGATGTTAGGGCTCCTGTGTTGTGTAAAAGTGACAACATGACATAGGGACGAGGTGACATAGAAAAAGATAAAATATTCAAAGAATACAGTTAGTGGAATATGATGAGACTGATGTCACTGTCCTTCACTTGTTGAATTCGCCTCACTCCAGTGATCATTCGACAAATGCATTGTGCACTTAGTCAATATTGAGAAGTTAGTTCATGTTTATTTTGGCGATGCAACTCGAATTGTAGTGAGTTGAATTTGACAGGTGAATTTGGACTTTAATCAATGAGGCCCCAGATGAGCAATACAGGATAATTTAATTCCATGTATCGCAAGCAGAAGCAATATGTATTGGTCTGCTGTGCTGCAAAGAATGCAGTGATCTTGTATTTGTCTGATAAATGCTGAGATTCCTGTAGGCTGGTAAACATCAGGAAATGGAGAAGGATGTACAACTGAGATATGAGGTTAACCGGTAACAAAATACAAACTGGAATTCCCCTAAGCATAGGCAAGTATCGCCATTGCCAGACTAGTTTCTCTCACTTTAAATTACTTAGACATGATATCAGCTATCTGCTGCACCCTTCTTTCTTCCAGAAAGATTTCAATGCTGTGATACACTTTTATGGGTTGCTCTCCTTGTCTACTGGATTTTGACCACTAAAGAAATTCTAATTTTATATTTTAAATCTGAAAATGCCACTGTGAATGGCAATACCTTACAAAACTTATATAAGTAAATAATAATGTAATTGGAATGTAGTAGACAACAGATGGCATCCTATGTATATAACATTTATTTCTCTTTCAGCCAATCCACACTGACTGGCCACTCAGGACAGTGCCAAATAATGAAATAGCTAAATAGCCATGTTTTTACTGAATACGTTGCAAATTAAACTCTCCTTATTAACAGGATTCATTTTACTTTAAAAGTCATGAAGATGCAATGCCGCAATATATTCTACTAATAAGAATATCTGTTGTGATGATGTAGAGAGAGCAGTTAGACTGAAAAACCTTTCTTTGTCACATTATTTCACACAGAGTTGGATTTTAATAGCTGTGATATTTTGTTCAGTGTTCAAGAGTTATTTGTGTTTATGAAAAAAGCAGACTATGAACTAAATACCTAAGGCTTATTCATATATCAGTATCAGTATATGTGACAGTGTTTTAATCTGCATAAATACCATTATATACCTGGTATGCTATTTGATTCATGCCACACAATGTTTAAAGAGGCGATATGATTAGGGTTTTTAGGAATGTCTAATCTAGGGTGGCAGAGCTTACTGTAACCACCCAAACCCAGTTAAACCTGGGATGGGGATGCTTTGGATTTAATAAACGGATGTTGCTCAGTCATTTTTCTGCTGGGACTGTCTAAAGGTGCACATCTTGAATTTTTTGCCTTTTCTTGGTTTTGGTCACTAATTGCTATTCATATATTCTCTTATTGTGATGTCCCTATCCTGAATATTACCACCATGTAGAGAAGAAGCATAAAAACACTCAACACATATCAACAATGTTCAATGGAAATTTAGAGAACTCACAATCCCCTACACCAGAGGTCGGCAACCTATGGCTCTCGAGCAAGTTGTGGCTCTGTTGATGACCACATCTGGCTCTTTGACTGTAACAAGCGGTGCTCACATGCAAGCACTGCTCGTTACAGTCTGCCTGTCAATCGCCGGCAAGCGCTGTAGAGACAAAGCTCTCTCAGCGCTTCCGGGTTGCTAGCCAATTCGGAGCCACTGACGTCACCTATGTGACGTCACATGACATAAGTGGCTCCGGATTCAAAAGGGCTGAGCAGAGCCGTACGTATATGGCTCTCTCAGCACAAAAGGTTGTCGACCCCTGCCCTACACAGTGATACTTCTAGCACACCTGAGAGTTTTTGACATTGAATAGTAAAGTGCAATGAGCGTTGCTTGCATGTGTGCACCACTTGTCACTTCTGCCAGCATTCAGCTAGTAGGCACAGAGGAGACTCTGCTCTCCCCAGTGCTTCCGGGTTGGACTAGCCAATCCAGAGCCAATGATGTCATGGGATGACGTCAGTGGTGCCAAATTCAAAAGGTTAATGATTGATCATTAAGTAAAATCATTCATAGATAGAAGGATTCTGTTTTACTGTCTGGTATTGTGGAAGCTGTTTTATGTATTGTGTGTGACAAGTCTCAGTTTCAGCCTTCTGGGCATCAGCTCTGCAGTCCATTGTTTCTGAATATCTTCAAGAAGTATCTTCATGATCTTCAGGTCTGTCTCCAGTACTGTTTCTGACTGGCTACTCTATGTGTTTGGTTTTGCTGATCCGTTTTCAAAGGTACGCTATGCTCCATGTGATCCATTGAGTCGCTGCACCGCATACATTGCACTTTTGGCTTCTGGTTTGTACAGAACTAATGTGTTCCCAGCATCTGCCCTTCCTGGTCTCATCAGAGGCTCTCCTGTTCCTTAGCTGCTCTCTAGCATCCTCTGCCCTTTTACTGTATGTGTCTAGCTGCTTCTACAGGGTGCTGTGTGTTACAGTTCAGCGTGAGCCCAGGATTGCTGTGAATGACTGTCCTGTTATGCTGCACTACTATGATCTCTCTATGTTACAGTTCTGCTGATCCAAGTCTCCACAAGAGTTTCCATGCGAGTCTATCCAGCTGCCACCAGTGGGGGTTACTCTGAGGGTCACAACCTGGAAGGTGCCTGCCAAAAACTCCCTTACGGGGGTTTCAGGGTGAAGACCTGGACCTCCTTAGATTCCGTGCCTCGGTGTTAACCAGTGCCAACTCCTGCTGTGGTATAGAGAATCCACCCTCACCCCTATGTTCCCTATATGTTTTCATGTCTCCTGCTCCTGCACCCCTGAACACCTTGTCCCTTCTAGAGGCATACTATCATGTTCCGTTTGTGTTCTATGTTTTGTACGCCTTATTGCTACCAGAGGCGTAATGGGGTCTGAGTTTGCTATAGTGCCTCTAGTGGCTAGTGGTGACCCAGTTCCCGTGGTAATCCCCTGTATGTTTTTGAGGTTCCTGACACACAGAGAAAAAATTAAGGCAGAAGTGTTATCCCTCCCTTCCTCAGGCCTGTATTTTTCAGAACCTGCATACATGAAATGTCTAAAAACACCAATGATTCAAAAGAGGGTAACAATTGCAGCTGCACATTCAGTCAACTGTTTTAGGTTACATCAGTCAAGCTACTTATGACATCATTCAAAGTAGTGCAATGTCTTGCATTCTTTACAGTGCTTGAAGACTACACATCCCATGATTCTTTGTAAAATATTTACTCAATAGAGGTGTACAGTGGCACTTGAATAGGTGTAATTATAGTTAGGAGAGAGACTATTGGAAAAGATGATGCCTCATTATGTTTTTAATCAGAAAGCAGTACGGCAGTCACATTGTTTTATAATCAGACAGAAATAGCAATTTATAAGGTTACCTACACAATTCTAGTGATATTCTGTATTATTCATACCCTATCTGTAGGTAAGAATATTAAAATTCACAGAGAAGTTCATGATTATAAAATGCGCAAATGCACTGACAAAAAATCTTTGGTAACAAACCTCGGTGTTCTCTAGAGCTGGCTCTAAGGTCTATACAGAACAAGTGTCAATTGGCATTCATTAATCAAAGGGTCAAAGAGTTTAAGGGGCTCTGGTTTTTACCTTTAACCCTGAAATGAAGGTATGTTCTTTGCTGTGCCAGAACCTGAGGTCACCACCCCATGTTAACCCCCCCACTGGCAGCAGCTGGGCAGAAAGCAGGCAAAAGCAAACTAAAACAGACAGAGATAACTAGATACAGGAATCGTGGAACTTTAACACATGGGAGTGCTTAGAGACAAAGACCATGAAGATAACTTGTGAATATTCAGGGAGATGGAGCAATATGGAGACTGGCAGAATGCCAAACCCACATGGAAGCTCAAGCACTATATTGAGCGCGCAATATTTAGGGGGGAATTCAAGATAGTGCGAAGTGAGGTGCGGAGTGTTTGCCTCACTTCGGACTGACTGATCTGCGCTCGCTGATGTCCTGCACGTGGACATCAGCGAGCGCATTAAAGGGATTCCAGTCTCAGCGAGGCAACTCTTTTGCTCTCGCTGAGACTGGAATCCCTTTAATGCGCTTGCTGATGTCCGCGTGCAGGACATCAGCAAGCGCAGGTCAGTCCGAAGTGAGGCGAACACTCCGCACCTCACTTCGGACTATCGTGAATTCCCCCCTTAAAGTACCCACCCCCCATGTTAGAAATGGCTTGTAGCAAACAATTTCAACCAGACACAACCCAGAACAGCTATTTTAAAAAGAAATTACAAACTAAGGTAATTAATACAATGTATTTTGAATTCTAATGATGCAGTGTCACATACAAGACAGTATTGTGAAAGGAAGAAGAATTAGTACTTATTGTGCCATTGTTTGCCTTAAAATTGTGTACCACAGTGTTACTGTACTTCAGAAATAGCAGGGATATTTCCCTATGTTTCGCACATGGAGGTTATTCATCAAAGTCCGAATTCGCCTTTCATAGTGTCTCCGCGTCTACATCCATACGATTAGGATGTCGCAAATTCACTTCCTCTTATTCATGAAGCAGCGTCAGGCGCCATCACATGTGGAGTGCGGCGTAGTCAGTCGCACTATACTAGGTTGAGAAGTCATGCGGAGTGAGGAGAATTCCTCTAGTGAATGTCAGTCTCATCAAATCCCACTAACTGTAAATAAGTGAAAAATACTTATTTTTATATGTCACTTTCTGCCTAGTTCATGTTCAATAGTAGACTAATTTAGTTGCAGTTACCATTTTTAATTTTGAATGGTCTCCTTACGAAACACTGAAGCCCTTCCATCAAGCCCCTCAATTTGCCACTCTGATCTGGCGAAGGCAAACAGGTGAATTTGGAGCAATACGCACTGCAGAATCTGCTCCTTTGACAGACTTCATCACATGCTTAATAGCTGAATTACCTGTGCACGCGCACACAAATTGATGCAAAGGGCTCCGTAAGTCCGCTACTGGAGTAAGTGTCAGAATTGGTCGCAAATTCGTCACATCGCAGAGATTGATGAATAAGTTGGAGAAGTCGCAAATAGACGTAAGAAGAGTTGGAGAAGTTGCAAATAGACATAAATACGGGCATGTACACGACTGTTCAGACTTCGATGAATAACCTCCTATGTGAGGGGTTCAGTCCCAGGATAGTATCTACTGCAGAAAGACATATTCCTTGTTGGATATTTATAAAAATCATAAAAGATTTCTTCTGGTATATTAATTTACCTTCAATTTGGTCAAAAAATTATCAGTATCACTGATATCGATATTTATTAAGCCCCTTAAAACCTTTTTTTAAATCACTGAAAAGTGTTTGACTGGTTGAGGGTGGCAAAATCCTATTATTCCCTAAGGCAGGGGTCGGCAAACTTTTTTCGGGAGAGAGCCATTTCACTCCCTCCTCCGGCGGCGATAACTATCTTCTGAGCCACCGGAGGAGGGAGGCGTGGCCTCTCCCGACCCCATGACCACCGACAGCCAATCAGAAGAGCCGGCGGCGGTCGTGGGCGGGGCTTGGGCAGTGCGCTCCGAACCACAACAAGGCGGCTAAAGAGCCGCTTGTGGCTCGCGAGCCGCACTTTGCCAACCACTGCCCTAAGGAGACTGCTCTGAAAAGTTTAGTAAATCCCTGTTGGAAATATCAGAGATATCGGTGGAAAAAGAGCTCCACTGAAAGTAATGTATAGCGGAATTAAAACATCGATATGGATACATTTTATTCGGCACTACTTAAATTGAGGGAAATGGAAAATGCAGCGAAAAGAAAAACAACAACAGCGAAAAGGATCGAATTGCAGCGAAATAGGTTGTAATGACCGTTATAAATTCCTCCCAAGCTTGTGTTGTGCATCATTTAAACTATGTTATAATCTTTCAGTACATACAGTAATACGTGATTAGTGAAATACCTATTCCATTCACAATGTGAGTTCTTAAAATAAATGATTGCGCAGTCAGTTCTTAAAGCTATAGGATCATTTAAACTTTCCTCCTGTATGAACAGCTACATCTAGGCTGCCAAGTGTCAGTACCATAAAGGTACAGAATTTGCCTTTTTGAGTTACACTGCCATATATTGTAACTTTGATCATTTCACCTTAACGGTCAATACATTTCTTTTGTTTTTGCATGGTTAATAAAAACAGAAAATGAAAAGTAATTTGTTAAGCCTTTTTTTAGGTTTATTTTCCTATTGGGGGGGGGGCTATCCTATAAGGAGGTTTTTTTTTTAGACATGCTGAATCCATTAACATTGTCATAATGAATGTTTCCCTAGCAAAGAAAACAGATGAAGATATATTACTCATCCTCCAAATAAGAATGGCAGCTGACCTTTTCATGCTATGCATTAATGGAAACTGAACAGATCTGGAGAAATAATGAAAGCTTATCAGGCTTGCATATGCTGGCAGTGTCAAGGGAAGATGTCAGAAAACAAATGTAATACATTTTCACTAAATAACTACACACTGATTATTAATGTTTTTATGGAAAAAAAAAATTAAAGTACTTAAAATGTGAGCCTTTGACCCTAGCTTTGTAAGCTGTCCTTCATTTTCATGGTTAGTTTAACACAATGTTAACACATTCCAAACAAAGTTAGTTTTTTTGGGTTTTTTTCAGATCACAAAATGACATGGACAAGATTGTCTGCCAGGTTCCTAGTCTTTGTGAATATTGACAATATTCTCCTTTTGTTTTGGCAGTTCCAAAGACATGCCATACTATTTATCATTGTCTAATGTTAATCATTTATCATTGTCTAATGTTAATCATCTTTACAACATTGGCAAGAAAACATAGTTACAAAATGTACTCAGTTTGGACCAGACTGATGCACAAGCTCGCAAGTGTCACTGTCCAACCATCTCAAACAATCATCCAAGATAGTGAAACCAGATCTGCTAATAGCAAAATCATTGTTTAGCTAGTTTTTACACATATAACATGTTTTGGGCAGGACAAGCCTTTATCACATGTTAAATAGAAGGCACCATACACAAATTTAAATAGTAAGTGGTTTGGACTATGGACCTGATCTTTCTTGGAGGTGAGGCATGTTCGTCCTTTACTATTGAAATTATTGTTTAGTGCTTTGTACTTTAAATGTTATAAAGGCCTGTTTGGACCATACATATAATTAATAAAAAAGGTATTTGCTGGAGAACTCCACATAGCTTGGGACAGTCTGTTGAGGCAAGTTGCACAGAACAGGTGGGTATGTGTGAGGGTGTCTGCTAAGGGAACTGTACAGCATATGAACACGTGTGTTTTATTCTCTTGGGACAATCTGTCTTGTATGAAATGAGCGCTCTTTTCTTCACCCAAGGCATTTTACACTGTATTTGGGGTTGACTGTTGGCAAATGTAACTATATTTGGGGCACGCATTGGAAACCATTTTCACTACATTTAAGCAAGTACCAGAGCAATTTTCACAATTATTTTTGGTATAATATTTAGGAATTCACATTTTTTGGGGAGAATTTTGCATTGTGCCTGGCATTAGATAAAGATTTGTCTGAGGACACTTTTCATTGTATCTTTGGTAAGTGTAAGAATAATTGCATAAAAAAGGTATAGCGCTCTGAATGAAAAGGTTATGATATCAAATATATGTGCCAATTGGCCAAAGGTTATATATCCAGTGAACAGCTATATATGCTATGAACACAATATCAGTTACTACAACAATAAAACAATAGGATACAGAAATCAAACAATTATGGTAAATGTCCGTTGATGATTAGAAGTGATTTGTCCAAAGATGTATAAAAGTCAGATGAATAAATAAGACTTGCAATTAGTGTAGGTGCTCCTGTGCTTGCACCAAAGAGGTGATCTGCCCAATCAACCTCACAGACAAAGAAAAGTTCAAATGTTCAATGAATTCCGATGAATCAGAATACAGAGGGGATTCTCTGGGGATGCTCTCCTAGTGTGATACCATCAAAATATTAGGCAAAGGTGCACGTGAAATGTGTTCACTTCACATGTTTTCCATCTTTTTTTCATCCAGCGCTGCCTCTGTATTCTGATTTATCAGAATTCATTGAACGTAGGAATAATTGCACTTTACCCGAGTATTTCTGGTGATTCTTTCCAACAATTATCTCTTTAGGGCATCCTTTTGCATTGTAGCTGGAAATGCTTTATATTCACATTGCACCGGAACTGGAATCCAGGACAGTGCAGCTGGGCACTTCACTTTCTAATGCATTGAAGAAGCTGAAGGAAGCAGTGGCTGTTTCTGAGAGGGGACACTGTTCATCCTATTCCATAATGCATAGGTATATATAGTGTAGAGGCATAGGGCTCTCAAGGACTGCAGGTCTTGTTTGCCCCTGACATTAATTAGTGTACAGAGTATGCCAACAGTCTTCATACAGTTATTAGTGAGGGCTAACATTAGAGATAGGAGAGTGTCAAGTGCCATCAGTATAATCTAAAATTGTCAAGTAAGTCCCTGCCATTTCATTATCCCAAAGTTTGAATTCCTTGTAGCTTGTAATGAACAGAAGCCTCATTATGGTGAAGAACAGACCTGCCATTGCCTACACTTCCATTTGTATCTCTTTGTAGCTTTCTGATACAGGAAATGATGGAAACATCCTCAACCAATGATGATGAGCTTTGTGCTCTGTGAATCCACTGGTCCATGGAAGTGGTATACTCCTATACTCATCATTATAGTTCTTGGAAAGTTTCTCACCAATCATTCACTGCCATTTAAAGACCATGAAACTTTTTCCTGCATTTCTGCTGTGCTTGTCTAATGTAAAACTCTCCTTACATGAACCTAAAATAGGATACGTGTGGAACAATACATGTCTCGGTCTGCTCTACTCTCCCTGCTGTCTTTAGGGTTCTCATTACACTTCTATTCTTCCTTAGACTGCTCTCACCTTTCTCCTTTATACTCTTCCTTTCATCCTGCAGCTACAGATCCTAGCCACTCCTACAGACTAAAGTCTACAGTAAACAGAGAGTATGTTCCTAGGCCTTTAACCAGCTCCCTTAATGTCCCTCCCCTACCTCTCCCTTGTCCCCATGTCACTTGATACATTCAGGCGCAGGTGAACGTCCCTGTATTCCCTCCCACATTCCTCTGCACTGTGTCCATGCAGTGCTGGATCTAAAGTAACAAGGGAGCCTGATGGACTAACAACACCTGCCGGTGCCCGGTATGTTTATCATCTAGTCATCATGTTGTGATATTTCACAGTGTCAGTTAACATTCTCTGGGCTCAGTTACTTGTAAAAGTTATTATGAATAAATGAAGGGAGCTTGCCCTTTAAAGAAGACTTGATAAGGTGAAATGGTTTGGTGTTCTCGGTGGAGATGGAGAGGGCTGCCTAGTGGTGCCTTGTATTAATAGCTGAAATGTTTGCTATGATTCAGTTAACCGTTTCTGTGCCACAGGTTAGATACAACACTGTGCTAATGTGTAAGAGGATTAAATAGGGTCAGATAGTCTGTTGATTCCAGGAGCAAAGAAGAGAGTTGACTGGTAACAGGAATTAATGGATACTGAAAATTGTTCTGCTCTATGATTGGGAAACTTGGTTTTGTTCTACCAGTATTAAGGAGGTTATTCACAGGAATTCGCACCTATACGCAACTATTCGGACTTTAGTGAATAACCCCCTAGACTGGGTGGACTAAGGGGGTTATTCACGACAGTCTGAATTGTTGCGCATTGGTGCGAATTCGCCGGATAAAGACAGTCGCAATAGGCTGCTGTCGCAGTCTCGTCTTTATGATGAGAATATTGTCGCAGTCACAACTTTATTGTGGGAAAATTGTCACAATCTTAACATTAAAAAAATTGTCACGACTTTACAATGGGGAAATTAATTGTCGCGGATTTGCAATGGGAATCTGCTGTTTGCGAATTCAACAGTTGAAGTCGCACCTTAGTGAATAATCCCCCAAGTGTTGATTACCGCTTGTACAGCTGTAGCAATCAGATTAATTAATTACACATTGTTCTTTAAAGAGACAAAGCACAATTTTATTTGCCCCTTTAGTCAAATGGCTGTTCATTCCTTTACATGCTTGCTTACTGGATCAAAGGCTGAACAGCTACTGTGTGTAACAGTGTGCATTGCCCAGACATGCTAAATAAATAATATGTGTGCTGTGCAGTTTCGCCTTCGAGGTTTAACATTACCTAGAGATTACCAGAGAACTGAGAATTCATTACAGCTATAGTCAAAATAGAGGCAGTTAAAATCCTAGAAATCAGTATTTCTTTTAGTAGTATTACGTTTACCAGCTATGGTGCCAGCGCATATATAATTCAATTCTGTTCTTTCCCATGTACTGGGGAAACCCTGATACTCAGGGGTCCAACCCACATCTCAGCGTTTGTTATTAAATTCTCGGGTTGTGCATTTCTCTGTCACAATGTTTCTAGTTCCTTGTAGATGGAAAGCTCCCCCTAGTGCAATGTACATAGCTCTTTACTCATTGGAATAGCAAGTACACTAACAGTAATGTCATTTTGTTTCAAATCACACTAAATAATAGCATTGCAATCTCAAACTGATAGCTACAGACAAGTGATACCATGTCACGTGCAGGGAAGGAGTTTCCACAATATTACATATTAACCTAGTTTGCAAAGCAAAACCAAAGCAGCATTTTCGGGGGTTATTCACTAAGGTGCAAATTCGACTGTTAAATTCTCAAACAGCGGATTCCCATACCACATCCGTGACAATTTCCCCATTGTAAAGTTGCAACTGTGACAGTTTTCTATAGTAAAGTCGTGAATGCGACAATATTCTCATTACAAAGACGCAACTGCGACAGTAGCAGTCGATTGCGACTGTTTTTGGCTGGCGAATTCACACCTATACGCAACAATTTGGACTTTAGTGAATAACCCCCTTAGTCCATCCAGTCTAGGGGGTTATTCACTAAGGTCCGAATGGTTGCGTATAGGTGCGAATTTGCCAGATAAAGACAGTCGCAATAGGCTGCTACTGTCACAGTCGCGTCTTTATAATGAGAATATTGTCACAGTCGTGACTTTATTATAGGAAAATTGTCGCAATCTTAACATTAAAAAAATTGTCACAACTTTACAATGGGGAAATTGTTGCGGATTTGCTATAGGAATCCGCTTTTTGCGAATTCGACAGTCGAATTCACACCTTAGTGAATAAGCCCCCCTAGTCTTTTATTCTGCAGTATTAAGCCAGAGTAAAGAAAAGACTCACCCCAGACAAAAGTTAATTATCCTCATCAAAATGAAAAAAAAGTTCCAGACTCCAAATATGACAATGGATCAAGAACCCACCTGCAGTAATCTAGTACCCACCATTTTTCTTTCACTCCAGGAAAGCATCCTTGTCTCTTTTAAACTTTTTGCAGCAAAGTTTCACACTCTCGCTGCTCTTACAGGAAAGAAGCGTATTTTGCATTGCCGCAGAAGCCTTTCTTACCTTTATGTATTGAGGATGCCCCTCTGTTTACATGGCAGTGCTCGGTATCAATAGATCATTAGTGAGAACTCTGTATTGACCCTAGATATATTTAGAAATAGTTATTAATATCCACTCTTCCTTATTTACTAAACTAAATAACCCTATTGTTGCTAATATTTCTGACTCCTGGAGTACACTTATTCCATGTATTACTTTTTTGGCCCTCATCTGAACCCGTGAGAGAACTATTTTCTTGTTATGTGCAGTTATGCCCCTTTTGATCCTACCAATGATCCTTTCTGACTTAGTAACAGTTGCCTGACCTCAGTTACTGTCAACTGAAATTTATATTAAGGAGAATTGGGTCCAGTACTGACCCCTGCAGAACCCCAAAAGATCTGGTGACCCAATCTAAGTATGTACCATTAATAACTCTATTTTATGTCACTGAAAAAGGTTAATAACACACACACACACACACACTTCCCCACACCAAGCATTTTCTTTTAATGAACCAAAGTTTTTAGGCAGCACACTGTGAAATGCTTTTAAAACATGACATTCCACACTTCACCCCAGTCCAGTCTAGTACATACTTAATGAGATACTACTGCACAGCACAGCATCTCTTAAAAAAAACCGTCAAATATTTAGAGGTTAAAATGGTAGGCCTGTAGTTTCCAGGCTCACTTTTTCTTTTACCTTATCTTGAATATTAGCACCACATAATCTATGCGTCAGTGCTGTGGAACAGATCCGGTCATTATAGACTCTATAAGAATTAGAAATGATTGTGTCTTCATCTTTACTTAATTCCCATAGAAGGCAGGGGTGTATGGTATCCAGACCCTTCAATTTTGTCTGTTTAAAGAAGGACTAAAGGCTCATTGTTTCAAGGGGTGATTCTGCAAGGGGAAGGGGGATATACTCAATCAGTGATTTAGGGGGTAATTCAGCATAGTGCGAACTTACCTCCTGATCCTTCGCATCAGCTCGCAGAGACTGTTCCGCGCTCTCACTGATGTCCTACACGTGGACATCAGCGAACACTTTAAAGGTATTCCAGTCTCGGCGAGACCACTTGAGTCACCTCGTGAGACTGGAATACCTTTAAAGCGTTCTCTGATGTCTGCATGTAGGACATCAGCGAGCATGTAACAGTCTGTGCGAGCAGATGCGAAGGATCGGGAGGTAAGTTTTCACTATGCTGAATTACCCCCTTAAGCTCCGGTCCTGCCCCTGTTCTCTGTATTTTGTCAATGTCTTCTTGTATTGAAAGGATAGTTTTTTCTTTTCTAGGGTTACTGGTACTTTAAACAACCAAACATCCTAGACACCAAAAGCAGCGTGACCAGCTCACTAACTATAAAAGTTTTCTGATTTTTGTTACATTAGTGTCGCCTGTCAGCCATTTATAGTTTTGAAGTGTGATAAATTGCCTTTGATTGATTATATGGAACAAGCATACTATGCATTTCATAGATGACCAGACTTTCTCACCACTATTTTAGTTGCAAACGTGTTAAAAATCACACAATCACATCATCTATCAGATGCAATTCCAGTGCATTTGCAATGTCAGTCCAGTCAACTTGTAGGAGAAAATAATACGGGGTTGTTTTTTTATAGCTAAACTGGATGTTGCAAATCACTTCTATAACATTGCAGTAATGGGAATGTGCAGCACTGAAATCAGGTAAAATGTTGCATTATCAGTACGGTGTACCTATAGTACTTATAGTTATGCTCCATGTTGTTCGGCAAGGAACATTGCAAGGTAAAATACAAAAACTCCAACGTGTTTCACCTGTTTTAAATTGTAAATGGATATATTTATGTAATGTTTTTATTTTTACAATAATATTTATTTTTACAATTAAAACATATGTTAATTTCAAACTCTTATGTGAGTTTTTGAAAATAAGATACAGACACCACCTATTTGGAACCTAGAAGGGATTTTGGGTAATCAACCTAATCGCTGTTACCTACAGCCTATTTGGAACCCAAAGAAGGAACCAGGCGTATCCCATAGAGGAAACCGTTGTTGGTTGAGATTACACCATAGTAATCCAAAGCATGAAATCATGGATAAAGAGTGAGTAGTATTTCATCTGTTTTTATAAGATATCAAAGTGATCTGCACTATCCACTCCTTTCTTTTATACCCAGAGGAAGCACAGCACCACCTAACCTATTTGAGATTTTCTGGCCTAAAAATTGCCCACCTAATAATCCTTTGTTTATAGTAGAGATATCATGACCTCAGTCTTCCCACTTTGGTACCACTACAACTACCAACACCTTTAATACACGGAGATGTATTGCACAACAGCTAGAGGGCCACTATTAGAATTGGTTGATAGATTTCTCCATAAAAGCCATGCTGTTGTAGAATGCTATTGGCTTTAACAACCCTGCTTTGAGCAAATGCACTTGTACTAATATGGAACAAATTATGACAGAAGTGATCAAGATCAGGACTAGTAGGCAGCTGCTACATTCCTTCCCTGAAACCACAAGGCTATCGTGTGTCTAATGAATATGTGAGGATGGCTATAGGAGATTATTGGGTCATCAGTCTTCATTCACTTACATTAACTCTTTCTTTGATGCTGGAGGGTCTTTTAGAACCTTCAAACCAAAGAGCCCATATTTATACCCACTGACGCTCCAGCTAGATATTAGTCAAATGCTTTTTGTCTATTACTTTTACATACAAGCCAACCCTGCAGTACTGGGTGAGAAACTTGGGTTTCATGGTAATAGTTCATCTTGTGTTCAATCTGATTGAGAATCCAGTTCACCCAGGGAACACTATCTGGACATGTCTGATAGTCACGCTGCACTGTTGCTAATATGTATAACAGTAAAGATATGATAAGTATACCATATACGGTAAGTATAATAAGTGCACAGCACTGTATGTAGGCATGTTTAGGTGCCATTAGGCATGTCTGCTGGGCTCTGTATCTACGTATACCTTGCACTGTACATGGGTATCTTTTGGGCACTACACTGTATCTGATGAAGACATTTCTTTGTATTTAGAGATAAATGTGATGAGCACTGGCACTGTACATATTTATGTCTATTTGGAACCCTGCCCTATATTTGGGTATAAGGGCAGAAAATTCTACATTATAACTGGGCACAAGCATGATGTAAACTATGATGGGCTCCATCTACTGCACATCTATAAATATAATGGCCAATGGTGCTATATCTAGATATAAAAATGATCAACACAATGCAATAGGCAAAATGTATTTGTGAATACATATGAGGAACAGTGGTTTGTATCTATGCTGAAGACTCCTGGGCAATCTGCACTAGAGCATTCAGTTCAGACTATTATAATAAGATACATCTGTAGCACTTTAATCAAAAGGGCTAAGCTGCTCAGCTTCTTGTACAGGCTTAAAATATTTTCTATTTTTTCCTTTGGATGTAACCTTTACTACGCCTTGTTACAATAGCAATGTCTCTCCCACTGTAAACTTTGAAAGCATCGTCCAGTACAGAAATTCATAGTTGGTCTAGCCAATGTTTTGACATCTCCTTCTTTCTGAAGGGTCAAAGTGAGAATTTTTCTTCCCTACAAGACAATTAACCTGAATTGTAGTATCAGTTCTGCATATTCACTAAACGGTGTATTGTCAAAGTAATGGAGTAAATTGTCACATAATAATTTCTGCGTGTAGTCAAATAGATAGTAGCACAGTGGTGTATTATAGCAAATTCTTCATGAATTGGTGTACTGTAGTGAAGAGATGTCATCTTTACATGGGTTTGTTTAAAGGAAACTATGTCACTATATCTAACTCTCTGTCGCTTTTTATTGAACTGTGAGTTCAATGAATTCATGCATCTACCAGACAATTTACACTTTGATAAACACACCCATAAATATTGGCCTATACATGCTGCAGCACCTCTGTGTCTGATTGTGTGGGGCTTCGTCTCTCTACAGTTTGTATTTCTGATTTATTAGAATATTCTCAATACTCAGCACAATAATAATAAGTATCAGGAACTCTTCAAGAAAACAAACAAACAACGGAACCATTATTTACAGATACACAGGGTGTTCCCTTACTGGAACCAGGGTCTCTTGGAAGTTTCTGCAATGGGGACTTCAACTATTCATTCCACTGAAGTTCCACCCAGGGTTATCCACCTGCAAATGTAGTAAATATCCC
>WMED01001455.1:0-27537 GCA_019650415.1 Pipa parva
GTGGTGGAACTTGCACTATTGGTGACTGACTAAATACTTTTTTTCCCCACTGTATCTAGGTAAAGTGACAGGTGTCACTCAGTGTAGATTTCTAAACATTTTATTTACATAAGATAGAACTCTGTAATGTCACCACAAGACGAATACTGGTAAGGATTTGTATTATACAAATAACTGCAATATCCTGTGTATGTAAATTTATATATATTAGTAGAAGGGCAGGGAATGGGGAGCAGGACATCATGGTTATGCTTTTTCAAAAGAATATACATTTAGAATTTTATTTTAATCTAAATGAGTTATGGTAATCCCTAAATAGTATGGTAAATCCCTTTTCAGTGACCACCAAGTTGTCTTATCAAGAACACTTCAGGGAATATATACTATATATAAAAGCAAAGTTGATTGTCCACACATTTTGTTGGTTTTCCATTTTGCAATTTACAAACCAGGAAATAATGAAAAATAAAGAAGATATAAACTAGAAATCAATGAAAATTATAGCAAAGTGATTTAATATTACTTTCATTTAATGCTCTTATTTCCTTTTTCTCCAGCCTACGTAAACTAAGGGAAATGGTCAGGGCCCCCATGACCTCATAACCGGTAAATAAAAAAGAAACAGAGGTCGCACACACAACCAGAGGTATATAACCTAAAATAGTTTACTGACCAGTGTTACTGTGCACAGCAGAACAACGTCCCCCCCAAAATGTTCTTCTGCTGTGCACTGTATCACTGGTTGGTAAACTATTTTAGATTATATACCTCCTGTTGTGTATGCGACCTCTATTTCTTTTTTTATTTACCTACTGGATCTTGATTGTGGGGGTTATTCACTAAGGTGTGAATTCGACTTTTGAATTCTCAAACAGCTTATTCCCATAGCAAATCCGCGACAATTTACCCGTTGTAAAGTCGCAACAATTTTTTAAAGGTAAGATTGCAAAATTTTCCCATAATAAAGTCGTGACTGTGACAATATTCTCATTATAAAGACGCGACTGCGACAGTAGCAGCCTATTGTGACTGTCTTTAGCTGGTGAATTCGCACCTATACACAACAATTCGGACTTTAATGAATAACCCCCTTGAGTCTTTGCCTGGCTCATTGGGGGTTTTACACAGCATACACACCTTACTCCTGGTGTCCATTAAAATTTTTCTTTTCTTTTTTGCAAACATATATTTGCCTCTCGAAGAAAAAGGAGGAATCAGTGTGGTAGTCAAATGAATGGCATAGCCACAACTTAATCTGCCAATTACATATTTCGGGCTGGCTGTCCTTTTTTAAATGAGCAATACATTACACATGAGTGAGATCAATAAGAACGAAAAACCCCACCCCCAAAGTGTCCACAAATCAAAGTTCTTGTTCAGGTATAAGACTGCCCTCTTAAGTTTAAGGCCTCCAAACCTGATTAAAGTCCATATTTAATCATCATGGGAACTTCCATCAAGGCCTAACCAGGGTACAGCCATTACTTGTAGCCTGCAAATTACTTTTATATAACAATAGTTTGTCCCAAAAACAATGCCAAATATAGTGTAGACATTATAATGGAAAATAAACAAATACCTCAGAAATAGTAATTCAGTAAATAATGGCATAGGTGACATGTGAATAATTGTTAATCAGATGTTACCTAAAAAGAAGAACAGCAATATTAATACTCTTAAAGGAATGGTTTGACAGACCAGAAATTGTTAAGGCCATTAGGTTGCCTCTCCACAGAGATGTATAATGTAGCTATAGTTCTTTAAAGATTTAAAATAAGTTTAATTTTCCTTTCTTTTTTCACTGGTTATGTACCAAATACAAACCACCACAAAAACAATATAGCAATATTGCAGCTACAAGCAATTTCAGATATGGAAACAAGTAGAATAGAATTAATACCTATTAATGGCTAATTGACGTGAAATGTTTTAATTTCACAGCTATTCAGGTCTATTTCCCAGGCATCATAAAATGGATAACTATTGTGAGGCATACCATGGATGGATATCTAGTGGTGGATATCTATAGTGAGGCATACCATGGATGGATATCTAGTGAGGCATACCATGGATGGATATTTAGTGATGGATATCTAGTGATGGATATCTAGTGATGGATATTTAGTGATGGATATCTAGTGATGGATATTTAGTGATGGATATCTAGTGAGGCATACCATGGATAGATATCTAGTGAGGCATACCATGGATGGATATCTAGTGATGGATATCTAGTGATGGATATTTAGTGATGGATATTTAGTGATGGATATCTAGTGATGGATATTTAGTGATGGATATCTAGTGAGGCATACTGGTCAGACATGAATGTTTATGATGTTTTCCCAACAGCTGGAAGAGCCACCTATCAGCGCTAAGGTCTTGTGTTTAATCTATCAGTAAGTTACATGTTTCCTGCCTGACATTTCCATTGATATATGCACTTGATTAATGAACACTTAACTGATTATTTTTATACACTAAGATATAAAAAAATAAACAAATAAGCCATTAAAAATTATTGTGTTTTATTTATGCCTCGAGTCTTATTAAATTGTGTTAGTGAAGTGTATCATTTGCAAAATATGCATGTACTTAACAGCAAGATTGCTAAGAGGCATTACATAACATTGTATTACACTGAATTCAGTGCTCACACAAATTAAAGTGATATTTACAAATGTAAATCAAAGGGCAGAGCTTATAAAAAGCATAATACAGATGGTGCAAATAGTAGTTTTTTTCTGTTACAAACACACAACAAATAATATATGTTGTTTACATTCCCAGTCTGGGAAGTATTATATGAGCAGCCATTTTCAATACAGAATGTCTGTCTATTAAGTCAGAATTTTACACAGTTTACAGCATTACCTCCCAAGTTGTGAGAGGGAAAAAGGGACAGGAGAATGAAGTCAGAGCTGAACTTTCAGCAGAAGATTTTCCAGATCTTTTTGCTGAATTGACCACACCCCTCTGTTACAGTGGTCACATCCCCAAATCATTGCTGTATATTCACAAATACAAAGACATACATGGTAGTTGGATTTCAGAAGTGCAGAAAACAAAAAATTGGACTCCTTCTACCCCGACTTCACCATACTGTATACCCTCTATCTTTGTTCTCCTTCTCCCACCATGTATTTCAATTCCCCTTGTATATGTTTTTATTAAAGTGCACCTGTCACCTCAAAACTCTAAAACTAATTTAGGTTGTGCTAATGAAATAAATGTTTTGTAAATATATCTGTATTTTAAAAAATGTACCTTTATACAGCATTTCTCTCTGTCATCTTCCCTGTCAGCCTAACTTTTCTTTCTGAGTCTGGTTGGGCGGGGCTAAATGATGAAAGACATTATAGCTGTTCCAATGAAATCCCTTAAATCACCATGTAGCAGGGATCTGATTGGAGGAGCTATAACGTTAATCATTATTTAGCCCCGCCCAACACGACTCAACCGAAAGAAAAGTTGGGCTGACAAGGAAGATGACTGAAAGAAATGTTGTATAAAGGTATATTTTTGAAAATACATATATATTTACAAAACGTTTATTTCATTAGTACAACCTAAATTACCGTAGTATTAGTTTTGAGGTGACAGGTGCACTTTAAATTCCCCCTTTCCATCTGCGCTATTTCTGCTCTCATAAACCCCCTGTCTCCCACACTCTAATTCCCATTTTCTCCAATCGCAACTGCCTCTTCCTAGGCTTCATTCATTATTTTCCTTCTTTAATTTTCTAGCCAGCAAAGCCATGTGTAAGTAAGGAAAAGTGAGGAGCTAGAAAGCCCTTCTTACCTTGGAAAGTCTACTGGGGGCTTATCCATATCACTGAAAGACAGCTACAGCCCCCCTGATTAGGCCATGGATACCCACTAAGATAGTTTAGAGAAGGCTGACACACATCATGGATTAACTAGTGCTAATAGGTGGCTACCACCTGCTGATTTACTGACTAAAGAAGGCATTGACATTGTTTATATTGTAGGTTCAGAAAAATATATTTTTTGGGGTTTTTTTATTAAGTTGTTTTGCCTAAAAATACAAGCAGTGGTTCATATCATCTCCCTGTACATGAAAATCTGTCCCTTTTCATTTCTCTGGGTTTCCTACCATGACATCCCTTTTAACAATACTGAAATAAGCACACCAAAATTTCCTCCAGAATCTTTTTGGATTATTTTGCTACTGCTACCAGGGATGGGTCTAGGGGTAGGCAGCATAGGCAACTGCTGAAGATGCTGTTAGGTGGGGGGAGCTGTCCTGCTGAGCACCTCCCCTGATTTCCATGCTCTGGATATAGACCATCAGAGGGCTGATAGACCTACAGCAGTCTTTCCCTAGAGCTCCCCTAAGCTGTAACTTCCTGTTAGCTGAACAGCTATCTTTACCAAAGGAGAACCAAGGCAGGAGAAAGGAGAGGTTGACCACCAGGACATTGACTCCCTTCCTTTAAGAGATAAAAGCTGGCACAGTATAAGGAAAGGAGGGTAGCGGTCAGTACAGTATGGGTAAAGAGGGGAAAGAGGGTCAGCACAGTATGGAGAAAGGGAGGGTTTGAGAGAAGCACATTATAGGGTGTGGGAAGCACAAGATGGGGATATGGGGGATTAGGAGCAGTACAGGATGGGGAAGGGGAGTTTGGGTAGCACAGTATTGGAAATGGGGGGGGGGGTTGGGGCAGCACTGTATGTGGAAGGGAGATTGGGGTAGCACAGTATTGGGAAAGGGGGGTGGGGCAGCACAGTATGGAATGGAGGCAGCACAGTATGGGGAAGAGGGTTGGGGGAGGACAATATGAAGTAGGGAGCAATACAGTATGGGGAAGGGGGGTTGGGTCAGCACAATATGGGGAAATGACTAGTCATCCCCAGACATTGCACAATAAGTTGCTATATACTTTAAACACATTGACATAATTTTACATCATGAAACTAAAACTACGTTGTAAAACATTGAGTTTTAGAGTTGGAAAACACTTGCTGTGGCAGATAGGAGGACAACATTTGTTTTAAATTGGCAATTAATCATGTAATTAGAAACACAACTGCTTTCTATTGACAAATCATTGAGTCCACATCATACATTACATTACACGGTATGCTGTAGCCACAGTTAGGAAAAAGTTATGGTTTGAAAATAAAAATACATATCTTAATATTAAAATAAAATGAAACTGCAATAGGGAAACCAACGAATTAATGAATATTAATTAACACAATGAGAATGCACGTCCTATTTACAAAACCCATGAATTTTGCCATATACTGTATATGTCTATGCAAATATGTTTGTATATTTGTATACAGTATATCTTTCCATCTACCTATCCCATTATATCCAACATAGAATACACATTATTATCTAACTTATAATTATCTAAGAATGTATTTAATATGGCTAAGATTTCTATAAGGCAATGTTTTCTTACCGTACTCAGGCATTCTGCCGGAAAGAAGTATACAACATGATGGGACTTGAAAATCTCTAGGGTAAACTGGTCCTTGTGATTTCCAGGAGATGAATAGAGACTGAAACTTTGAAGTGATAAATCACATCGTAGAAACTGCAGCTGCAGGAAACTAAGAGCTATAGTTACAAAAGCCCATGTAAATAATGCCACACTATGTAATGACATCTAAACTGTGCAATAAATAGCACATTATTAATCACATGTGATTTGTAGCTTGGGGAACTTAGGCCTAAGAATCTGCTCCAAGTGCTAACAATAGCCTACATAACCTTGATCATGTATCATTTTTCATTTCAAATCTCCTAGTTAATCTTCCTGTTTTCTGAAGACACTGCATGCCCTTACTCCGAATAACACATTGTAATGTCTGCTAGACTGTCTTACCACTTCTTCTAAAATATCTATGCTAATCTTTTGTTGTCTTTAACACCCGTAGACATACACAAGAACTTACTTTGTTTAACACATAAGATTGTACAACACAATGGGGTAAGTTTACTAAAATGAAATGGGGTGAAAGCAATCGATATTATTGAAATGGTTTTAGTAAATATTCCCTATTATGAGTGTTATCTCAGGATAACACAGTCATTTTATATGCACATCTATGGAGAAACTACTGTTAACACATCAGGATATCCCAATGAGCTGTGACAAATACCAAAATAGATTTTAAAGTGTCTGACAATATTGTCCTTGTCCCATCTGCAAGTATATTGCAATATAGAATATAGGCGGGGCTCATCCTTCCATTTTAGCACTGCCTCCATGCTGGAGCCCACAGGTCTTGATATAACGAGATCAGAAAAGGAAGTGGCTAATCAAAAGCTCAGTAATTTTCAGTATCTGCGCTTCCATTGGAAGTATGGCTGGAACATGCCGGAATTTTCACTGTGTTAAAGAAGGAACAGGAAAATAATGCCCAACTTGTTATTTAAGATATCACTGGGTGTTATCAGTAGTTTTTCCAAAAAAAAAAATGCAGTTAATCTTAATTAACTTCAGCTATCTTAACTCATTGCATCAGCACAATGCAGAAATAATGCTAATATAATATGTTAAATGAAAATACAAGCTTTGCACACTTCTGTGACCAAATGACCAAGAGTTTATTCTGTGATTTCAGGTACGTTTTGTCCTTTCAGGACAGTCTATTAGTGAAGAAATATTATGTGTCAGGTATAAATGGGGTTAGTCAGTATAAGGTAGAGAGCAACTCTATCTCAGTCTCCTGTATCATGTATTCATCAACCTGGGACAGCCAAATCCATCGTGGAGAAAGGGGACATTGATTTGCAATGCAATATTACAGTGTTCATAGTTATATTATGTTATTATCATCTAATACTCCTCATACCTAACATCTGATTATTGAATAGTAAACAGTCAAATAACACAGCATAATGGAGCAAGTCACTAGTGGCTCCAATTAAAAAACATCCATTTAATAAAGTCCTCAGTAGCAAGGCAGGTCTGTAGAAATGTGTTAAACTGACATATAGGAAATACATATATATATATATATATATATATATAGGAAAAGTGTTTGTCTAAAATGAATTCAGTCATAATTGAGAGCAGCAGATGGGAAACATAAAATAAGAATGTGCACAAATCAAAATGTGTAATGCAAAATGTGTGCAAGTCTTAGTAATGATCTAAATCTGGCTGATTTTATCTACCCGAATGCATTTAGGCAGTGAATATTATAATAAATTGCTTTTGTTGCTTTAAATAGATGACATATTTTAACTCTTTAGCATTCTAGAAATGAAAACCCCTGACTGACTAATGTTTGCAAAGTATGTATTATAACAGAGCCCTCTTAACATAAGAAAAGGAGAAAGTCTTTCAACACTTGGGATATATTCATTAAAGTGTTGTCACTTAGATAAATTTGCCCATGTGGTAAATACATGCAAACCTATGCCAACTGTGTATTTACACAACACATCACCCATTATTGTAACAATACTTCTGGTATTTATCGTGTTTCAAGGTGAGAATTTGACAAGTCGTACTTGTGTTAATTAGCAGATTAGAATTTGCCAAGGGAAAGTGGAAAATTAGGGAGGATTACTGCAGGGTTCCTGTTTAAGATGACATCTCACACAAAAGCCCTGGAATCCAGAATTACCTAGGAACTGTAGGCCATTTCAATGAATAAATAACATTTGTAATTTAGGTGACTATTCTCTGGCCATAATACAGGCATCCAAAATTTGACAAAATGGTGATGCTGTCCTTTCTTATGATAATTCATGCCTAATGCTAGTAAGTATCATTAATGTAGAATGGGTATAATATAACTGGCATTGTCTCCTTAAACAGGTCCCCCATAAAGATGATGTCACATTGGTACAATATGCCTATTTTTGCCAAATTTGTATCAGTATGATACTATTTGCCTGAACCGAAGCAACTTCACTTTGGCAGGCAAATTCATTTTTGAAGAATAACTCACAAAAATGCAAGTGGTGAACAGAATTCAGGCATATCAGTACATATACTGGATTTGGAATAAGCAGCTTCCTATTAGTTTTAATGTTGCTTAAAGTGATTGTAGCTCCTCCCATTGGTGCAGAGGAAATCTATATTAATTCTGGGTTATATATCTGATTAAGTATATGTTGTAGATCCCCAATGAGCCATTTGATCTTACTTTTAGCAGGTAGCATAGTCATGTGGAAGAAACTGATACAAGATAATAACCAGATGCCCTGTAAGAAGGTCTAGATTTCAAAAGACATAATAGAAGAGAGACACATTGTAGTCCCAAGAAGAGATCAGGACAGATTTTGTTAACAGCATTCACAAGACAGAAGTAATGTGTTGAGCCCATGATGGCTCAAACAAGGAGTGAAGAGGTATCTAATTGGTAGAGGCCACTATTCTCATTGTATCATCAGACAATGAGACTAATTATTGGGGATATTTAAAAAAGTCAACTAGAAATTTGGTTGGAGGGTTGAGGAAACCCATTATTCCCTATGAAGATGATTCTGCATCTTTTCTTAAGTCAGATCCCTTTCCCATTGAAAAACACAGGCAATGTCAATATCAATCAAAAACAGAACAGGACTCCACTGAAAACAGTGCATCAAATAAACTCATCAATGTTTATCGATTTTTTTCAATATGGGTCATTTTTTTCACCCCTATATAAATCAGTCAAATGAAAAAGTGCAGCAAACAAAAAATAACAGTGATAAGAAGTCGAATATTGGTGAATTGGTTGAAACAGGTCAACATGAGTTTTATAAATGTCAGCCACATGGGCATTATTGATTAAAGGCCGATAGTCATGTCTAGCCCTGAAGTTGTATTTGATTGCCACTTCCTCATGTCTTGCTTATAGAGCAAATTGTGCAATGTGCCTAATACACCACTAATTTGATATAAACGATAGGCACAATCTTACGGCGCACTTCTCATCACATTTAATGCACGTGCACAGGTACTTTGACTAGTGGTCTAGTAAGATGTAGACGTATTTCTCACCTGTTTAACTTTGCCTCATCAGAGTGGTGAATTGGGGGGTTGATGGAAGGACTCCATTGTGGTATAAGGCAACTATTCATAGTAACAATGACGACTGTGACTAAATGATTCTACTACTTAACATGAACTAGGGAAAAGGTAACATAGAAACAGATGTATTATTCACTTATATATGCAGTTATTGGGATACGGTGAGGATAACTGATATGATTGTCAAGTTGAACTTTTTTCTATGTGCTTTATTTATTACTTGAATCAGAGCCGGCTCTGCCATTAGGCAGAGTAGGCAAATGCTAGGGGCGCCCCTAGCATTTTTTCTTTCTTTTCAGAGTGCCGGCGGCAGCCGCGGCTCAACTTTAAATCTCTGCCAATTGGGAGATTTAAAGTTGAGCTGCGACTGGACGGCAGTGTTGGAGGAAGGGGGGTGGCGCAGGCAAGGGGGGGCAATTACTGGTCGAGGGAGGGCGTCGCAGGGGGGGCGTCAGGTGGGGGGTTGCCTAGGGCGCAGATAGGGCCAGAGCCATCTCTGACTTGAATATATCATTTCAGTTTTCTGTGATTATTCACAAACACTGTGCTAAATGGAAATTGTAACAGTTATAATCTCTTCACAGCATGTGCGTTAAAGCGAAACCTGAAAGTCACGAGAAGTTAAAAATGACAACAGAATGTATATTGGGATGGATGGAGTTAATACATTTTGTGGAACCATGAAAAAGATTAAATGACGCAACGCACTACCTTGTGATCAGTGCAGGGGGATAGATAAAATCCCCTTTTAACTAAACAATAAAAGAGTTAGTCTATGAGAGGGTGACCTTCAATCCTCCGTATTTTTCTTAGTTCCAAAAAATGAAATCCCAGCTAAATTAAACTCAGATTGTTTCATTAATCTGCCGTTGAAAAGGTTTTTTTTTTTTAGTTAATAAATTCTCCAGATTTAATATGAAGATCCTGTTTAGCAGAACATTAATTTTCTGATATATTTGCATAAAGCACTTGAGAAATACACTGTTTCCTAAGAATTTGCATGCAGCCGGGTAGAAAAATCGTATGTGGACTTTTCTAATTATTAGTTTCAACGTGTTGATTAATTCCCAAGTTCAGGCTGAACAGATGCTATGATAACCCACCCTTTTATATAGATTTTGGTAGAACAGATACTTCATAAAAAACACTGATAACTCATCGTCCTATTTTATTTTATACCGGAATTACGTCAGGACCATGAAGATGACTGTGATTCTCATCTAAAAATAAAGTTTATAGAACAAAGAAAACTCTAATAGCACTCAGATGGAACCACATTTATTGAAATGTCTGTTACAGCTAAACACACAATTTGTCACACGCTGCACATTTTTCATAACCAGAAATGGCACTTAAAGGACCAATAATACAAAAAAAACCTCTTTTGGTATGAAAGTTATTTAAATACAGCACTTGTACAAAATGTTATCTTTGAAGTCAATTATAGATACAGTTTTTTGAAGCACAGATTGAATATATATATACTGTATATACTGTATATATATATATATATATATATATATATATATATAGTAACTGTAACTGCATTTTAGGCATTTTCAGTTTTTGGTGTTACTGTACTTTAAAGAGGGTTATTCACTAAGGCGCGAATTCAACTGTCGAATTCGCAAACAACGGATTCCCATAGAAAATCCGCTACAATTTCTCAATAATAAAGTCGCGACTGCGACAATATTCTCATTATAAAGATGCAACTGCAACAATAGCAGCCTATTGCGACTGTCTTTATCTATACGTAAAAATTCGGACTTTAGTTAATAACCCCCTTAGGGGGTTATGTTTTGATAGCGAGCTAAGCAGGTATAATATGACAGCATTGGTCTGAATTTTCTACATTTTATGGTCTGCTTGGGCAATGATATTGGTCTCATGACAAATTGTGGCTTGAATATGGACGAAGATACTAGATAGACAGTTGTCCACTGCCAGTTTGTAGCTGAGCATCTGCCACTCCATGGGTTTAAAATTCTCTGGAGTTAGTGTTATCTTTTTTGCATGAGTTTATGAAGGGATGACATATTAATCCCCGGAATTTCATGGAATTGATGGATTATCGACTATTTACTAAGGACAATTTCATTTAAAATGAACCTGGGTAATTGTATTTTCGCACATACATAAAATAAACTGCAAAGCAGCTGTGTTTTAGTACTTTACTGACAGGTTACCTCAAACGCCACTCTGGCATATAGAATGTCATATCGCTTTAAGTCACTAATTATATCTGTTGTTTCTCGTGATAATTTAGCTGATGAAATAAAAATTAAGCTTATTGGTTTATAGGAATTTTTCATTCCTCGGTGGTTAAGACTTGGAGGGGTTATTGGCTAAAATCTGGGGGGTTATTCACTAAAGTCTGAATTGGTGTGTATAGGTGCGAATTCGCCAGATAAAGACAGTCGCAATAGGCTACTACTGTCGCAGTCACGTCTTCATAATGAGAATATTGTGGCAGTCGCGACTTTATTATGGGAAAATTGTCGCAATCTTAACATTAAAAAATTGTTGCGACTTTACAATGGGGAAATTGTAGTGGATTTACTATGGGAATCCGCTGTTTGCGAATTTGACAGTCGAATTCGGACCTTAGTGAATAAACCCCTTTAATTGTTGTGTAAAGGTGTGAATTCACCAGCTAAAGACAGTTGCAAAAGACTGCTACTGTCGCAGTCGCGTTTTATAACGAGAATATTGTTGCAGTCGCAACTTTAAAAGTCATCGCGGTTGCGAATTTACAATGGGAAATTTGTCACAGATTTGCTATGGGAATCCGCTGTTTGAGAATTCGACAGTCAAATTGTCACTTTAGTCAATAACCCTCCTTGGTCAGTAAGTTTGACAGTACCAGTAAAGAAAGGGTCCCAAGGGTATTTTTCATTAGTCCTCATTCATTTTTGCCTTCTGTCGTTGATAGCCTGGCTGTGTAAGTAAAAATGCAGAGTGATTTGATTTATACCAGTAAATTGCTCAGAGGCAAACCAAACCACACTGACCAGGGCTCATCACCTCCTCATGTATCAAGAAACACCTTTTCAAAATGATATTTCGCCAGGCTCTCTGCTAAAATAATATAGTTACAGGCTAAATTGTTGTTTTATCCCCGATTAAACATTTTTCTAATTTATACAGTTAATATACTTTTAGTTTAGATTTCCAGCTATTACATTCACATATCTGGTTATTAGGAATGTGTTCCATGAACATTCAGCGGAATCCTGGCTGCAACTTTGTAGAATTAGCACCTTAATTTACTGTATCATTGTCAAAGGGCAGCTGTCACGAATGGCGCTTGCTTGCTGCAGCGCTGCTCATGCACTGTCAGCTTCTGATTGCCGGCTAGTGCTAGGGAAAGCATTACACCCAACGCTTCTGGGTTGCCATCCAATCCAGAGTTGCTGGCGTCGAGCATGATGTCAGCGACGCCAAATTCAAAAGGGGTTGAGCACTATTGCACAGTGCTCTAGCGTTAATGTCATTCTGCTGCTGTTTCACCACTGAACTGCCTTTTGCCTTCTCAGACGATCTTGCTACAGATTCAGCTTCTCCTGTGGGCCTTCAAGTGTCAGCTCTTCAGCTCAGCCTGCTGGAAAATCTTCAGGTCTGCATTTTCTGCATTTTCTGACAGCTCCAGTGTTTGGTCTCATTACTCTGCTCTTAAAGGTACACTACACCCCATGTGATCCAGTGAGGTTGTAGTTCTGCAGTTCTAGTTATCCACCAGTGCCTTCAAGTGTTTCAGGGAGCTACCACCAGTGGGGGGGTTAACCTGAGGACCCCGACCTGAGATGTGCCTGCCGCAAAGCCCAGTATCTCCTTGTGGGGGTTTGAAGGTGAAGACCTGGCCCTCTTTAGACTCTGCGCCTCGGTGTCATCCCATGCCAACCCCACTGTGGTAAGGAGAATTCACATCACTTCTGTTTCTACACTTCTTGTTCCTGTTTCCTGCATTTTGTCACAGTACACCTTAGTGCCTCTAGAGGCATATCACCTTGCACTGGTATCTTCATGTTCCTGTTTCCAGTATGCCTCAGTTCTTCCAGAGGCATCACGGGCTCTGGGTGCTCTAGTTCCTTTAGTGGTATCCAGTCCTGTAGTACCCTGTGTGTGTCTTCTCTGCAATCCCCTGCAATTCTCATTTTAATTCTCATGTTACAAATCCCTACATGTGACAGCATCTTTATTATAACAAACTTTATCAGTAACTGTATATTCCTCCATACTTAGGATCATAAATTGCAAATTCTACCAGCCTCTTAAGGATCCTGTTAGTTAACCCAGTTAATTATATTCTGATATAAAATCAATGGTGAAAAATAATAAAATTGTAACAAACTGGCTATAAACTATTTGGTAAAAAATCCCACATTGATGCGTGACTCTCTTATAGAAGGACTGCAGGATCCACAAATGGTTGTGATTAAATGACAGATGTTTATAACATTTCCACGTCTGAGACTCATCCCAACGGCAAACACTCAAATTGCATTATTTTTATTCACCGGCAGTAAGCTGGTTTTATTGTTGACTAGAGAGGGGGGTTAGAATTATGTTATAACTAGTGTTGATCGATAATATTGAATAATGTTGAAATTGGCAGGATTATCTAGATAATTGTTGCCCCTCGATTATTCGATAATTACCTGTAGAAATCGAGAGGATAATCGTCATCGTGCAGCCAGCAAAGGACACTGGGAGATGTAGTACTCAGAACAGTTGGGAATGATATCTGGATTACTGGCCAGCCTCCCTGAAGAGAGGTATATGCAGTCCCCTTGTGTGCCCGTGTCAGTGTGTGTGGGCACCGGCACCCCTCCCTCCCTAATCCAGCTACACTGTTCGTGTCCCGAGCTCCCCTCTCACACACACCCACCACCCCTCCTTCCCGTGGGTCACACACTGCAGCGCCATCCGCCCCACAGCACAGGGATCCCCTCCTTACTGCCACAGGAGGAGGTGGTGGTGCGGCTGTGTGTTCGCAGGGTGCTGCGCTCGGGGAGGCAAAGGCAGGAGAGGATCATGGGCCCGCTGCTGGCATGGGGTGGGAGATGATGGGAGAGGACGCATATTATCATTAAGATAATCGTTATCAGATGCCGATAATTGACTCGATTATTTCAAAAATCGATTATTGATCCGATAACGATTATTGGTATCATCGCTCAACACTAGTTATGACCTTACAATCTCCACCCTGGGTGTAAATCCCAAAATACCTTAGGCTCTTTATTGGGTTGTCTATGGTAAGTAAGGTAATAGCATAGAACAGACCTGGGTCCAACTGTGTCCAGCATTATAAAATAAATAAATAACAACAGCAAGAATTTAATGATTACATTACAGACAACAAACAATTAATCAGATTATAAAAAAGCTAACTTGGTTTCACTTTACCAGGAGGAAATTGTAGAAGAAACACAACTGTGTAAAATTGAAGCAAAACTGCTATATACAATTGTTCTTTTAATGACATCAGTTAATGACAATAATACTGTACTTATGGTATATTATAGTGAAAGGGATTCCTTTTTTATCTACCCTTATTTTTGCATTAGCAAGGGGAGGCGGCCTCTTTTCGTTTTTAAAATGGTAACTAAATTCTCCCCCATTTAAATCTCCAGCAGAGACTTACTCAAAATCAATCCTTGTATCTAGGCCAGCCTTACTGAGTTAGCATATTTATGTACAAACTATGCACAATCGTTTATGTGTTTGTTGCCTAACTTTTTGTACATGTGCATTAAGATGAGGATATAAGGATTGATTGTTACAAAGTCAAAACTTGCCTGCCACAAAATTACATGAAATGTGTATTCTGGGAGAAATGAGTTACACTTTAATTGTAGTTTCCATGTATGGAGATACTTTAGCATCTCTTCCATCAACTCCTTGCATAACCAGTTCGTCAAAACAACTCTATCCCTTAGAAATAGACTGCAAGACAGGCTTTGTTAAGTACTGATTGATTAAAACTAGAGAACAGCAACACTTTATCAGGATCAGTGAGTTTCATTTATATATGAATTTTCCAAGTTCTTTTTTTAAGACAACATATTCAAAAAGCTTATCACATTTTATATCACCCAGCCTTATCAAATCCTTCTCGCTGCAATGCAATATGAAATAGATGTCATCCATATACCCATACCTATTATTGCTATCAGTTACATCACTATAGAGATATTAGACTCTGCTGTCATGTCTGACGCATCTTTTCTTTAACGGGAGACACTTTTTATCTTTATCCATTCACTCTCAGAACAATTGTTTTCAGATGAGCTTTAGAGAATACATATTTATGACAACGAACAGTAAGTGATGTCTGAACTAAAATCTTTTTAACACAGACTCAGAAATTCTCACTCATGCTGTATCAGTGTACCTTATGCATAAATATAAGCATTTTTAGTATTTTTTGTGTGTTACTGGTCCTTTAACATTTCCAGCCATTATAGGGGAAATGGAGAATATTCTATTACATTTTCATTGGTAAGTAAACATGAACTAATATGAGTTCTTGTCCTTCTCAAACACAATGTATAAGAATACACAATAGAAAGTTATGAATCGAGCAATCATTAATCATTTGTTAGAACCAGGAACTCCAAAAAGCTAAGTAGAGAATATCTTTCTCTTCAGAAGGCTGAAGAGAATAAATGGCTAATGCCCGAGTTTGTAGAATCTTTGAAGACTCTAAAAAGACATTTACTCTGTTTTATTACAAATCTCTGGTGCTGAAATATTCTTTTGTGCTGACCAGGATGTAGCTAAGATCCTGGATGAATGACTTTTCAGCAGTTGGGTACTAGCTAGCTAGGAAAGAAACCTAATTGTCAGGTTGGTTGGGTAGATAAATCATATTGTATGAGATTAGGAGTGTCAATGATGAGGAAAGGGAAAGCAGAAAAAATGGGGGAAAAAAGTCCTAAACTGCAATAAAGTCATTGAATCGTAAAGATGTGTAAAACTCTGATTTAGTGTAAAAAGTACCATAGGAAGGAAACCCGTTGTTGTTAGTGTCTGTGGTGTGTGTGATAGATTGGGTTGACTCAATGTCACTATAAAACGCAGGGGTGTAAGAGTTCTAACCTTGAATAGTAGCAAGAGAAAATGAGTGCAAGAGAGAAAAACAGCCAGTGGCCACCTGGGATAGGAATATCTGTGTGTCCACCTTTTAAAATAAGGAAGAGGGTAAAGGGTAGAGGTGGAAGGGCAAGGGGAGGAGGAATGGATAGGTGATGGAAAGGAAAGAGAAGTAGAAGGAGAAAACGGAAAGAAATGGTGAATGGAGATATGAGAGGGGAGATAAAAAAATGGAGAGGGGGAATGAGTATAAGAAGAAGGCAGGGTAGATTCAAAAGGAAGTTGAATTTAGTAGATATATGTTCTGCATAAATGTGTAGTAGGTATCATGTGATAGAGTGGATACATAATTAATCACCACATGATGTCAGCCCATCAGGAATATACTGTATGTATAACCCTTCAGGGCAACTTCAAATGCAAGTGCCGTCTCTATGGATGATAAACAATGGCAGGAGAAACACCTGCAATCCTGACTGACCTAGAATTGAATGTGCCTTGGTTTGCAGTGGAAATCTCTTAGAATCCCCCCGGAATGCAGACAGCGAGACTAACTACATTGCTAACTGCCTCCTTAAAATCTACTGACGAAAGGAGGTTTGCCCCCGAAACACTGCAATGTTTCACTTGAGATCATTTGAAATCAATGGATTAATATTCTTTACAAGAGCAGCGTGTGGTCCTTTACCTGAACTATGATTCTGTTATGGTGGTGTCCGCCATCCAGGGATCTTTTTACACCTGCCTGAGAATATTAAAACCTATTGAAGAGAGAGATGAGAGCGCTGCATAATCTTGAATTATTTGGTATCATTAAAATCCCTGCCACAGTAATCACAAGCCGTCTTGGTTTTGAAGATTAGAAATTAGAAATGTTATTTTTTGCAAATATATATATTTTTTGCTTTATTAACTTCTTTTTTGTACAAGACGCCTTGAATGAAATCCATTGGTTTTGCTATGAAAAAAAGAAGAAATAACAAAAAAATTGACATTGATAAAAAAAGGCAAGTGTGTTAGAAGGGGCCGGCGCAATATTGTTTTACTTCTGCCCTACAAAATACATGAAAAAATGCAAATGTACGTTATAGTTTACTTTGTTATAACACAAGGAACAGGAAAACTGGTTTTATGAGCGGCTTCCTGAACTTTTAGTGTTGTATGAATGAGTTTTCAAGGATATAATGCGCAACTTACATAAAAAAAAGCAACAGGAAACAAATCCACTTCATCCACAACTGTCATAATGTAACGCAGACACATTCTATTTTCCCGGCAGTGTTAAACTACTGATGACAAGGCCATATTTACGGTACTTGTGCATTCCATTCTTTTTGAAATGCAAACTCTTTGTTTTGTATGTTCCCGCATGAAGCAATGTTTATAACAAACCTGCATAAATTAGAAATTCGATATGTGCATATACACAGTTATTTGTTTGCCTTTAAATTTCAATACCGCATTTATTTAACAGCCTGCAGGGTACTAATTCATACAATTGTGAAATATATAAGAGAGCTTTATATACTGTATATACAGTATATATTTTAAATAATTAAGAAATGCCTTTTTTTATTACGTGATCATTTCCACTACCTTGTTCAATATTTTACACAACTATAGCAGGACTGGTCAACATTCAGTTTTTTGATTTTATGAGATTCAAGATTTCAGGGGGTTATTCACTAAGGTGTGAATTTGACTGTCGAATTCGCAAACATTGGATTCCTATAGCAAATCCGCTACAATTTCCCCATTGTAAAGTCGCAACAATTTTTTAAAGTTAAGATTCCAACAATTTTTCCTTAATAAATTCATGACAATTTTTTCATAATAAAGTCGCGACTGTGACAATATTCTCATTATAAAGATGTGACTGCGACAGTAGCAGCCTATTGCGACTGTCTTTATCTGGCCAATTCGCACCTGTACGCATCATTTCAGACTTTAGTAAATAAAAAGCCCTTAAAAGCCCATCAAAATGCCTACTGTGAATATTAGACAAATACTTTAATAAATGGGGTATACCCTTTATATATGAAATCATTGAAGCAGAATTTTATTTCTTTTTGAATGATCTCTCTCTTGTATATTATTGAATCTTGTCTAAAGATCAGACTTATAATTACACTTTATAAGTTATTCATAGTGAGTGACTGATGACAGTCATGTATTGGTGAGATTCAGGCTGGTGCTACATATTATGGGGCATATTTACTAAGACCAAATCAACCATATCGACTGATTTCACTCCATTTTGCTGTCCATTTTTATGTCACTGTATTTTTCGTTTTTCCCGATTTAGAAAGGATTGATAAAAAAGTTTCAATGAATATCAATCTGTTAACAGGGGCACACTTTGGAATACTTTTCTATGAGGGTTCCTTCCATTACAGATCAATATTGATATCTCTTTACGATGGGAAAATATTTGGATTCAAGCTAAATGACAGGACCAACTCCGTAGGGAATAAAGGGTTTTTACCAGCCTGAGGGTGGAGAATTCTTTTGAGTGATAACATTCTTTTTTTAACAACTTTGTAAATAAGAGAAAACAGCGATATCATTATATATAGGCTGTTGTTCCTGTATTTACCAGTTGAAAAACCTGTTCGACTTTAGTAAATGTGTTCCATTGTCTTTTATACCCATTATTTTTTTTACAGTATTTATGTACGTAGACTGTGCGCAAAAACCTGCCTGTTTAGGGCATTCTATCCTTGAAATTCACCACCTGTCCTATCTCGGGTACTCTACAATAATACCCTTTTCTAATTTTTATCCTCAAAACCACAGTAAACACGATCTTAGAGATCCCTTTCGACCTTCCATTTATTTTAGCAGTACCTTCCATCCAGCTAGCATTCCTAGTCCTTTCTAGGAACTTAACAAATCATGGTCTAGCAACTAGTCTTTATTATTTTAATTATTGTTTAGGCAAAACAGGTTGGGGAATGCAATATGCTGTTTTAACTCTAATTTTAAATTAAACTCATTGTGTGTTTAGCAAGATCTCTAAGACAACAAGCTTAGACAGAGTTTTATTTAAAACTTGTCCCAGACTGGGGAAAAAATGCAGACTTTGTTTTCAGATAAAAATAGCCCACATTTATAAAGCAAAAAAAAAAGTTGCAATTATCAAAAACAGTAAAAACACCCATAAAGGAATTTTCTAAAGCACTCCAATATAGACATACAAACTACATAGGCTTGTCTAGTTTGTTATAGGTAATGATGCAATAGAAATCCAGCATATCATTGGCAGCAGTAACAATTCATTCATACAAATAGTTATAGTTAATAGCACACATCAAAATGTTAAAAGAGCCCCTAACAGATAGCATCCCCTCCGTGGAAAATCCATATGATATGATTAACTGATGAAGAACTTATGCAGTAAATAAACACATTAAGAACCCTTTGAGATTTAAAAATGTTTTTGTTCTTAAAGATATGTTGGTCCGATAGCAACTGTTTCCAACACCACAATCTGTGATTCATTCTAAACCAGGATAACTAAGGCTACATACATCTTTGCATATAAACAGGAAATTCATAAAGAAAGAGTTAACAAGTTGACTATACAGATTCAACCAGCAAATTCATTCAACAAAATAAGTACTATATTGTCAGAGCTGATGCCTCGACTGTTTCTCTACAGCACTACAGAGCATTTAATGTCAGAATTGACATAATTGCTTAAGTTATTTCACTCCGTTTTCCCTTTCTTTCAGCTTATTATTTCATGTTTAAAACTGTTAGTATTGCGGTAGTGCACAAAATGTATAAGATGAGTGGAGAAATTATTATTTTTAAAGCCAAACAAGCATTTGCAGCATGGTCGTTTGGCCACTTTTTAAATACAAACCTATACATTATAGTTTTCTCTGTATTCAAAGTCAAACAACATGGTAGCTCCCACTTCAATTTATGTCTCTTTCTGAGTGGTGAGTAAATAAGTGTAATTTAGCAAACTGTGAGGAAAATTGTCGCGTCCCAAAAAAATTATGATTTTTGCTGAATACCCAACATTATTGAGGTGTCGCGAATTCATACACTTATAGGATCATTTGCACTGATGAATTCCCTTCTAAAAAGAACAGAGAGAAGGTTTCTTTTCTGAAATAATGCATTCTGCCAGGAAATGGACACAAGTGTATACAACTGAAAATCATTTTCTTGAAAGAAGGATGCCAGAAAAATGTATATAGCTGGAAAATATACCTTAAATGGAAGAAAAAAGGGATGCTGGGATTTAAATAAAGATCTGTAAATATCATACGGTTCCATAAAATGAACTTGTTAATGTTCCCAACCACTAGGGAACACCTGTAAAACTATAGTTCAATGGCTTAATGCATAGGAATGGAACTAGATGCACACAATGTCTCCTGCCCTTCACTTATTGTGACAGAGGCCAACACCTACATTATTTAGGAATTTTAGTTGACGACAAACCTTAACTGTAGCAACCAGTGCCAAGCAACAGTTGCCAAAGCAAATAGGATCATCAAAAGAGGCATAGATGCACATGACGAGAACATAATTATACAACTTTACAAAGGCACTCATCAGACAATACATGAACCATTGTGTGCAGTTTGGGCACCAGTGCACAAGAAAGATGTGGTCAAGCTTAAGTGGGTTCAAAGGTGGGCTACTAAAGTAATAAGCGGAATGGGCAAAATACAGTACCAAGAAAGATTATCAAAACTGGGCTTGTTTAGTCTAGAAAAAAGAAGATTAAGGGGTGACCTAATAACTATGTATAAATATATTAGAGGTCAGTACAGAGATCTCTCCCACAATCTATTTATACCAAGAACTGTAAGTATAACAAGGGGGCATCCTCTACGTTTAGAAGAAAGAAACTTTCTGCATCTACATAGAAGGGGATTTTTTACTGTAAGAACAGTGAGGTTATGGAACTCTCTGCCTGAAGAAGTTGTCATATTTGGAGTCGGGAAGGAATTTTTCCCCTAATGCGAGGATAATTGGTTTTTGTCTCATGGGTTTTTTGCCTTCCTCTGGATCAACATTGCAGGAAAATAGACTGAACTGGATGGACTTGTGTGTTTTTTCAGCCTTATAAACTATGTTACTATGTTATCTTTGTTGCTCCCAAGCAATAGCACACTTTAAGTGACATCAGTTCATGTTTGTATAAACAAAAACTAAATCAACATAATTGTTTCAATAAATCATCTAATTCAGGGTAGGAAAATCTGTCTTATGTCCAGAAAAACAAAAATTTGGCAAAAATCATAATGTTTAGAACAATGAAATATACTACAAAACAAGTTTTAAATGATAAAGTATGTTTAAAAAGCTTATCCTAGATATCTCACTGTGCCAGTGTGAACATTAAGGTGTTATATATGTTGATACTAATGCTTGGGATTACCTACCTCTATTGTAAAATTAGCCTCCTATTTTATAATTAAAGTTACTATACACCATAATATATGATATCATATACTTTTCTAGCTAAACAACACCTTATATGAGTTTCCACGTGGATATCATGTCATATCAAATAGAAATCCTCATTATACTGCAGAATAAGTTGATACAGCTCTACAACTGATGAAGGGAGGCGATTGTCCCCCGAATCGTTGTGTCAACTTATTCCACAATAAAGTGGAGATTTCCATTTGATTTAACACGGTGAGCAGCCTGGATTTATTTGCATTGCACGAGTTGTTTTGGGTCGGCTGGAGCCCTTACCGGCTACCTCCTGAATAAAGCGAAGGCGAATGTGACATGACTGTTTAACTGTTTCCACATAGATATCCAGTCAATGTATTTGACATGGCATATTGCTCATCTCCTTGAAGTAATCGATCATTGAAGTCTCCCGTATTGTAGATAGTTCTCTGTCACAGTTTCAAATATTCCTAAGGTGGTTCCATATATGATCTGACAGTTATTTCATTTATACCTGTATAGGTTTTCCCACATGGACATTTATGCATATAAATACCCTCTGGTCAAATATTGCATTGCAATTAAGTTTGATAGGATACCCTTTAGACAGATCGTTAAGCTTATCAACTGGGAAGAAAGCATTGCTATACTACTTATTCCTGTGGGGTAATAATGCTTTTAAAAGTCTCCCTAGAAACTGTCTACTTTTCTCCTTAATAATGTCTTCTGTTAACAGATCATTTGAAATGTCTTTAGCTTTTCTGTGTGAAAATGTAGTCTTTCCTTCTAGTAATATATTTATATATTTCATGTCTGCAAATTTCCATCAGCTCAAACTGAAATATTACAAATATATTATTATATCTTCATATGATCAATTATTATTTAGTAATTAAAATAGCATAACTAAAAAGTCAGTGCAAATGGCAAATAAATACACCCCCCCCCCCCCCCCTACTATTTACCCCATATTATTATTTTCTTCTTAGATATACAGATCTTTTCAGCATTCAACATGGGTAATTAAGGCCTAGCATATGTGGAAAGACTACTAAAATGAAACATTTACAATATCTACCATAATTGTAATCCTAGTAACATTAAAATAGTTCCCAAGGGTCATTTCTTCTAGCATACATAATATCATTTAATAAGTATAATTTTATGGATGTGGCAACTAATATCCACATTATCTACATGTTTTTAAAGACACCTTGGGACTATCTTGACAATGCACTTAACTAGGTTAAAAAGGTTAACGGAGGTGGCTAGATAATTACTAAATGTATCCAGGGAATGATTCCATTTGTCTAAATATGACATATAAAGTAACTAAGTTGAAAGATTCTATAAACATGTTTAGCTTATTCACATTGTTTTTATTGTACTTAAAAGGGACATTTTGTGCCCATCATCATATCAACCTACCCCAAAGCATGCAACAGTTTATAAATGGGAAACTCAGGAGAGATAATTTCCCAATATTACATGGTACATCATCCAAAGTAGGGTGCCACAAACAAACTGACATAATATTAATTAGAGCAGTTTAAATGTAAAAAAAACCCAAGATAAACAGCATGTTGTACTGGTTACATGTTAGAGTAGCAGTTTCAGTGTATCTTACAGACTGACTGAGATAGGTACATACCTGTTCATTACACCTGTACTGACTAACCCAACCACTGTGAACCAACTGGGTGCAAGGGGTTATGTAAGTTGAGTTGAAGGAAACTGAAATACATTTAGCAATATAATCCTGTATTTGAATGTTTACTTTAACATATTTATAGTTCCATATTTAGGAACTGACTGACTAAAGGGTGAATTCACTTCACTACAGTTCAAATCGCATTTTTTAAATCCTTGCAAATTCACTTCTTGTTACTAACTAAGCGGTAAATAAACTTGTCGAAAAAGCAGACAACAGCGATCGCTGTCGGCTCCAACGTCACCATGCAGTAACCTTATATAAAGGGACCTGCAGTCTCTTCTGGATTCAGCAGCGTGTTCGCAACCCCTGTGAGAGCATTGTTCGACCCCCGCAAAGGGGTCGCGACCCACAGGTTGAGAACCGCTGCTCTAGAACAATATGATTAAAATCATATCTATATTTACATCAAAAATCAGTACCAAAATACAAAACTGATATCTTTATATATGCAATTTTATGAAAAATGCGCATGTTTATTAACAAAAACAGCACAGTGCTATTTACAAGAGTACATGAAGGACAGTTAAAATGATGAAATTGTATCTCACATAATTAGTCTAATTATATAATTATCTATTTTACAAGTCGCAATTCCAGTTTATTTCTCTGAGTTTAGACTGCATTTTAATTTTCTTTTCTGTGAGTAACTAAAATAATACAAAATATCGGAATCCTTGGTTAATTATATGTATCATGGCTCCTGACAGCAAATTACATAAAGTCACTCTGTCTAGTTCCAACTGTTATCCCTGCTTTAGTTACAAAGTATTGCTCAGCAAAGCTACAGCACATCAATAATCTTTACTGCTATCAGTAACATTGTACTGAGATAAAGCTACATCTTTCTTTCTGTGTCAGCAGTACTACTGATATCAAATCAGCATTTTCTATGACATAACACTAGCTGACACTCCATGGCAACGCTTATTTGTATTTGTGCTTGATGCAGCTATTTGGTACTATGAATTTCCATCTGACATTGCTCTAGACTGTGTATTTTTAGCCGAAGACATTTGATAACAAACTTTACAACTGCATATTTCACTTTGATAGATCTAACTCCTGTGGCATCCACAATTATTCTACACCCTGCATTAGGGGAAAACATCTCTCTTCTAACTAAGGCTGTTACTGCCTTGCTTGGTAATCTAACAAACATTCCCATTTTGCAGTAGAGTGTGTCTGTTAGATGTTTATTGCTATGTATATCTATTGCTGGGAAATTAATGGGAATTATTTATTTCAAGTTTTCTCACTATAACACTGACTTGCATTTCTATCTACTTTCTACATGGGCTGGTAAAATTGAATATCGTTATTCCGCGCAGTAACAACAAATATTATCATTTGTCAACAAGACCTAGCACTATTTTCTCTCCTTGCAGAGGAGAGATGTGAACCATAGTAAAGTCATTCTTTTTATAGGGGATGTTGTTCTGTTAAATATTTCCAATAAGCTAGGCAAGAAATCCAGAAATAACTGATTTGGGGTACCAGTGGGCAATGAAGGAGACACATTGATCAATCTGGGTAGTTTACTTCTTATGTGCAGTAAGAAATTTGCTTCTGGCCATGTGAATAGCTTTAAAAAAACATCAAGGTTAAAAAATGTGGGCAAATATATTCCTCTCCTACACAAGGATCTAAGATATTTGAGTTTTAGTTTACCACACAGCAATTTTCTGGATTTCTTGATGAGGTGGGATGGCAACAAAGCAGAAAAACTATAATCCCTACCTTTTACTAGAGCACTCTTATCTTGGTCAACCCTTCAATGGTAGCTGGCTGCTCCTGGAAGCAGTCTGTAGAGGTGTTTAACAGGGAGTGGGCTAACTTTGGGATTTCTTACTTAGCAAAAAGGGGACCATACTGCTCAGGAAAAAGAGACCCATTTTATGCATAATTGGGAGAATATTTCTAATTCTACAGTGAAATATGAATACTATATGCCTTCTATTTGATAGCATATACATTTTTATACAATTTACAGCCGAGTACTGCAGCTGGTGGTCAGTATGAAAGATGAGCAGTGTGAAAGGTACGGGTACAATATATTCGACATGAGAACTCTGGGATAGGAAGTCAGGAGCTGGAAACTGTTACGAGATACAGAGGTTGGACAATAAATGTGAAACACCTGTCATGTTAGTGTGGGAGGTTTCATGGCTGGTGGCCAACCTGGTGGCCAATCTTCCTTAATTGCACCAGTAAGAGCAGAGTGTGAAGGTTCAATTATCAGGGTAAGAGCACAGTTTTTCTCAAAATATTGCAATGCACACAACATTATGGGTGACATAACAGAGTTCAAAAGAGCACAAATTGTTGGTGCACGTCTTGCTGGCGCATCTGTGACCAAGACAGCAGCAAGTCTTTGTGATGTATCAAGAGCCACGGTATCCAGGGTAATGTCAGCATACCACCAAGGAGGACGAAACACATCCAACAGGATTAACTGTGGACGCAAGAGGAAGCTGTCTGAAAGAAATGTTCGGGTGCTAACCTGAATTGTATCCAAAAAACTTAAATCCACGGCTGCCCAAATCATGTATATATATATATTTACACTTGTATATGTCATTCACAAGACAAATTGATGCTGTATTAGCCACAAAAGGAGGCCCTACACCATACTAATAAATTATTGTGGTCTAAACCACAGGTGTTTCGGTTTCATTGTCCAACCCCTGTACATTCACAGTTTACAGGATTGAACTGGGAACATGACAAGTTTGGTAGGGTAAGAATTACAGCAAAGACAACACTTGGCAAGACAAAGGGAAACTGGAGCAGGGTGAAATACAAGAATGAACCATGGAACACCAGACTGAATCAGTCAAGGCAAGGAAGTTTAAATATGAAAAAATGATCAAGGTAGAAACAACAGAAAAAAGAATAGGATAGAGAAATATAGGAATGGGCAGGTAAACACAGGAATATAGTAAGGCATGAAGGAAGGGCAGTGGAGACAAAAAAAAAAGGCTGGAATGATGGCAAGAGAAGAACATGTAAAATACAGGCAAGAGCTTTGGTTCTAGATCCATCTGATGAGATACAACATCCCATCCTTAAATACTTCAATGGTGAATAAAGATGACCCTGGAAGAGGTAATTAGACTGAATCCCTTCTTTCCAATCAGATTGGGGGAATATGTAAAGATTCCTAGTGTAGAAAATAAATAGGGAATATTTTCATTTGAGACATTTAAATAACTTCCAATAAGATGTAATAGCCACAGAATGGCAACATAGACATAAAAAAGCCATTTTTCTTTTAGTTTTCCTTCATTACTTGATAGAAAAAACAAGAATGAATCAAAAAATCTGGCTCAAAACCAAAGCCTAAACAAAAACCTGTGTAAAACCCACTTGGATTGGCATGGCAGTTATTCCAACATAGTATTGGTAATTAGATTAATTAGTGATTAATTAGATTAATTACTGATTTATATTAAATTGAGTTTGTTATGGTTGGAACCATCTTTTATCTGTAACGTAAACAAACCTCTGCCTCATACTATTGGTTCCTATGGAACTATAGAAAAAAAAGAAGAACTGATTTATGTAGGGCCCTGGAAAGCCCAATGTGGGTGCATCAGCAGAGAAAAAGATACAAAATTAACCCCTCCCCCCCCCAAAAAAAATCATACTTCAAAGATGACAATTTTACTGCATTGGAACAAGTCAATCTAAATAGCAATTTTCTTTTTTCTGGTGTTCAATAGTGCTGAGACCAGGTAAAATTAAAAGATCAGGGCCCCATTAAGCAAAATATTTTTTTCTTTGTCTTTCATTCTCCTCTTTAGTCCCCATCGTTTACTTGTATCCGGCTTATTTTTGTCTATAAACTTTCACCTTATTATCCCTTCCCACAGGAATATGCCATGACAGTGCAGTTTGAAACTCCAGGGTGGAACCATTGAGGCCTGAGACTGCCAGAATTTTTCCTGTGTCCTTGTGGATCAGTCTAACACTGGTCTTGCTGGTCTTTTATAATAAAAATAGACTGTTTTAACATCTTATTACAAGGGTGTGGCCGGAAAAGGACATCAGTCTCTTACACCAGCAAATCAATCCGCCTTGCACCGGGTGTCCTTCAGTAAAGGACATTTCATTATAAAGCCACCTGTGTTGTCAACAACTTTGGCAAAAGAAGCAGCTAGTTTCTAAAATAAAGGCTTTTAGGCTAATCCTTTAATGCTGAGGTAAGATGTTTCATTCCACCTTCTCAAAGAATTTACAAAGTTAGTCTCATAAAAAAAAAGTGTTATTTATAGAGTTGTTATCAACA
>WMED01001456.1:6508-27533 GCA_019650415.1 Pipa parva
ACAGTGCCATTCCTGGTACTGAAGTCACTGGGGTATGTGTGGTGCCAGCCTTACCCTTGGTTTCATCCCTGAAAAAGTATACACAGAATGCAGCGAATAAAGAAATATTTACGAGTATTCAGAGAGATAATTTACTAATTCAAATGTAGGTGGAAATTTACATTTAAAAACTTTATCCTGTAGAATAATAATGATTTAAATGCATCCATGCAACACTTATTATTCACAAGTGTAAATGCCAACCAGCCATTGACCTTAGCTGCACTTTAAAATTACACATTTTTATTTAATATATATGATTCTTTTTTCATTTAAGTCCAGGGTCACACTCTTTCTTTCAATGGAAAGCGGGAAAAGAGAAGCATAAATATATCAACATTGTTATACCAACACAAAATATATACAATTTTTTTATACATATAAAACAGGAATTTCATGTCTCCTAAAGTAAATGTCATTTTAACATTAGCTTTCTTTTCATTTTACTTTATTATTAAATTACATTTTCTATTAAAATTCATTGCCAAGTATCAATGTTTAATAAAAATTAAATGTTCTGTATTCTTTTTAAAAAATTAGTAAAATCCATCTCTCCTATCCATGACTCTATGCAGGCGTAACTGGATACTGATATATGCTTACAAAACTGGGATATACTGACTGCTTGCTGACCTGATCTAATTTCCAGCACTTATAACATGCTTTCTACCTCATCTAGATACTAGAAAAAAAAAAGAAAAAGCAGAAAAAGTATTTTTGTAGGAGAAAAATACTGTTCATAAAAAGAAAAGACACAATCTACATGTTGCAGTTCATAGTAAAATATGCTAACTTGAGATGTAAATTTAATGTTTTAAAATTCTTTATTTTTTGAAGTGAAAAGATATGACTTTTCTTCCACTTCTGACCCCTGGAGACAACTGAAAGAACTACAATGGACATGTAATGCACGTTACTTTCTAAACATTGTGCATGATTCAAATGGAGATACTACTAGCTTTATTGAGCTTTGAAGCATACTATGTTTCCATGATAGCTATATTTAGCATGTGCTGTTTTCTGTTAATTATGATGCGTCAATTTGCTTTCCAATTAGTGAGGAGTTTTAACTAGTAGGCTTCAGGTACAAGCACTCTAAATAATTCACAGCATAAATAACTCTGGACATAATCATACAACTCTACAAATACTAACCTTGGTCCTCATAAGGGTCATTTGGATCATCGGCAATCAGTTCTGCACTGCTTGGAGTAGCATGGTCCTCTTTGGTAACAAAAATGATTTTGTCCTTTCCTGTAATCAAAATATATCAAGCAGATATAATAAGTTGAAAAGTATTTTTTCAGATATCATATATAGTACCCCTAAACATTACATCTAAACAAAAAAAAAACAAAAAAAACACTGCTATACAAACACAATCATTATGCAGGAAAGTTGGGAAGCTTATATGGGAATCTTTAAAAATAATAAATGTCTACGTGACTCTTCTAATAAGGTTAGAAAAGGGGAATATTAGGCTTAATAAATGATCAGAATCAGTCTAAAGAATCTACTGTATATATTTCACATACAGCATTGTTACAGTTGTACGTTGTGTGGAGCGGTACAGAAGGATATGCCCTTAAACACTGCTTAAAAATCCCATTTTTAATCCCTTAGTTTCTGCCACTAAAATGTATTCCCTTGAAGGCTACAATAAGTATCAGATGCTCATTCATTGTTATGGGTATTTGTTCAAAAACTAGTGAACCAACCAATTGATCTTTAAAAACAAAAGAACAGTGCTCTGTAAAGATAAAATAACTTTATCCAGTTGCAAGCTGTTCACAACAGGTGCAGTTTTACTATATTTCTGGTATAGTTCACCTGCTGCAACAGCAGGGATGATGATAAACCCTGGAAATGATGCGATGGGTTTTTATAGGACTGTGTAATTTTAATGCAACAGACAAAAAAAATAGAGACCACCATGCTACTATAAAATATGTGCTCTACTATTGTGGTAGATGTTGATGTTCTTTCAAAAGTAGTTAACAGTGAAAATGTTGATGCCATCAATAGCAATACCACATCTAACTAGTAAGCCAATACGCCATTATGTGTTTTTTTGTTTGTTTGTTTTTAAACTGAAAGCACTGATGTTTGAAGCATACCATTCACCAGATATGAAAAATCATACACTTATGACTTTTATTACATTTCCCTCAAAAAATTCATTGTAATATTTCTTGTGTATCTCTATTTGATTTCTCTGCCCTTACACTATGTAATCATTTTATCTTTACCTTCACTCGGAGCACAGATTTTTGTACATTTTTTAAGACTGTAACTTTAAGGAGGCCTGCATTGTGGACTATAACCATGCTTGTTAATCAAATGCTGCGATCTTATCATGTAAAAAAATATATAATTGCAGTATCCAGGACACAGGAAAAAAAAACAAAAAAACAATTATAACAGTTCCTAGGGAAATGAATGGGAGACTCTACAGAGCAACATCTTAATCAGCCAATAACAGCACAAAATGAAAACTGATTATTTAGATTGCCATGACCTATGACTTCATTATGACCTTGCCAGATATTACAATATAAATAGAATTAAATAAAAAAATAAGGAAATTGTGAAAAGCTGCCATAAGCTTCAGAATTGTCCCTATAAGAGCATCACCACCAGTCTTCTCTATAACCAAATAACCATGTCTCTGTAATAACCCTCAGGAAACCAAGCCCTACAGTCACAGGACTTTACCCCATATAGTGGCTCCAGCCTTCCCCATGCCCTTTCCCCCTATAGTGGCTCCAGTCTTCCCCATGTCCTTTCACCCTATAGTGGCTCCAGTCTTCCCCATGTCCTTTCATCCTATAGTGGCTCCAGTCTTTCCCATGTCCTTTCACCCTATAGTGGCTCCAGTCTTCCCCATGCCCTTTCACCCTATAGTGGCTCCAGTCTTCACCATGTCCTTTCACCCTATAGTGGCTCCAGTCTTCCCCATGCCCTTTCCCCCTGTCTCTCTCCAAGCCAACCCCCACTCCTCACCTTCCTGCCTGCAGTAGGACATGGCTGCACCTGCAGAACACGGTGTCCGGCACAACACAGCCTGCGCACGGCAATCACGTCATTAACGCGACACGAAACCGGAAGGACCCCCACTGGTTCGTCCTCTTCACTGCCCGACTAAATGAAGTAATAATTACAAAACCGCTTGTCTTCTAGGCATTTAAACTCTGCTCTGTAGCCTTTAATCCGCCAAGCAGAATTAGTAAGTGTGTCGTCCCTAAAAAAATAAATAAGCCGATAAGCGGTAGAAACTACACTTCCCTTGATACATTGCGTTGGGGGAAATGTTCGCGCAGGCGCAGAGGCTTCTGACGTGTCAGGGAGGCAACTTTGTAGAAAGAAGTTCTTTAGGGACAGAAAGGAGAGAAACACGCCTTAAACAAGTAGAGAAGTCTAGGCTAGGATAGAGAAGATGAAGGGAAACGTAAGTGCTTAATTACTTATCCCCCTCTATATAATAAATAACTGCTGTAGTGTGTCACACAGTCTATTACTGTGTGTATTATTATTGGGGCTTGGTGCAGAGACTCTGGGTGATGGGGAACACCTCCAGTGAGCAATGTTTCAGGGTCAGTAACTGGAATGGCACAGGGACCATTCCTTTATATAGTGAATGATTAATCACAGCTCTTATTGTCCTATCTGTGTATGTAAGTCTTCCTCCCACTTAGATTGTAAGCTCCTTGGGGCAGGGACCTCCAACCTCTTGTGTCAATCACAACTTAGCACTTAATTTGATGTATCCTTGTGATATTTTACTTGTATTGTTTAATGCACTTTTCCCATGTCTCTATTGTACTTGTATTGCTGAATTGTACAGCGCTGTGTAAATTTGTGGCGCTTTATAAATAAAATTATACATACATACATACAAAGCGCAGCGGAAGATGTCAGCACTAGAATTACACTATTATAATAATAATAGAAGAAGAAGAAAATAGTTCCCTATTGCACAGACTGGAATTTTTCTCCATGTTGGCTTTATATAGATGAGCATACCTGGGAACTCTCAGGGTTTGGGCTTATTCATCAAAGTGAGAACTGAGACCGTCGAAGTGAATTATCATCATTTTGGGTTACTACGCTCCAATAGTAACTTATTCTCTGCTGCTTATTCACTAAGTGGAGGACTCCCATAGCAAACAAGTAAATGGCATCAGACCAGGTTTACTGTGTAGACAGTCAGACAGCAGGAGCCCTGTCATCTGCCTCCTAATTTGCCACTTTGGTCTATGGAAGTAAAACTGGCAGATTAATCATAGTACACCCTGCCAATTTCACTATTTGACTAACTCCCATAGCTGATAAATACTTGATAAATAGACTAAGTACTTGTGGACATGCATGCAAAGTGATGTGGAGAGCTCCATAAGTTTGCAACTGTTGTGAGCTTCCAAATAAGTCGCAAATTCACCACGTTGCAGAGTTTGATGTATATGTGAATACTGGAAGTGGCAATGGAAGGGAATTCTTACCTTTATGCAGCAGTTTGGCCTCTAATGAATAAGCCCCATAGGATTTTCACCCTTATCTCAGGTACTATTGCCAAATTCTTAGGGTCTAGCAGCCTAGAGATAAATTCCTATCACTGGTTTGCAGTGCTTAGAGCTGTAATTATTGCATTATTTTAACACGACTGGTACATTATTAATGGATTAATTGTTCCTTACATTTAAAATTGAAATATTCTTTAGTAATGCCCTTTAATACATTCCACGAGGGCTCATGTGTTAGATAAAGTTTAGGAATTTGTGTGTTTTCTGAATCTCAGGATGATTTAGAAAGTTTACAATATCAGCTGGATGAGAAGGCAAACAATTATAACATATGTAGGATAATGGTTCAGCAATCCTCAGTATCTCCATCACAATGCAATACAAATGGAAGTAATCAAAGAATAGAGGATTAGAACAATATTCAGTGCACATTCGTTCATTTAGATAAGGCATCAAGTCAATATAGGGCCTTACATGGCTCGAAACATGTCTAAATAAATGAATGTGCCTTGAGCACTGCTCCAATTCTATGTTCTTTGATCACTTGTCTTAGAAAGTTCCCAGGTATGTAACTGAATTGAAATACATTATATTGGACTAGTAGGTGATTTTTTCCCCCACAACGAATCAGTGATTTCACATAACGTATGTTTATATCACACAGATCAGTTAAAAATGTTTCCAGGTATCAACAATTTTGACATAATCAAAAAGACACTGTGGGGGTTATTCACTAAAGTCCGAATTGTTGCATATATGTGTAAATTCTCTAGCTAAAGACAGTCACAATAGACTGCTACTTTCACAGTCGCTTCTTTATAATGAGAATATTGTCGCAGCTGCGACTTTACTTTGGAAATTTGTCGCAGTTGCGAATTTACAGTGGGGAAATTGTTGCGGTCGTGGATTTGCTATGGGAATCCGCTATTTGAGAATTCGACAGTCGAATTTACACCTTAGTGAATAACCCCCAATTGTGTTGTCATTTTTTGTTATACTATTTATAACAATAATCTAATACTGTAAGTGAGTGGATAATAGCTACATGTATAAGAAGCCAAGATCAGTGTCTTAGGAGAACATGACTACAGATTACACCCTAAGAATCTGGCCAAATAAAATGCACAGATCTACCAATTCCAAAAGATGATTTGTTGTTCAGCTTGTGCTTCTTAGAGACTTATTCCTAAGATAAATCTACCAGATAATTGAAAAGAAGAATATAGGTCCACATATAAAATATTTTTGTCAAATAACACGATTATTACTATTAGGCATATTGCACCATGTTAGGGGGTTATTCTCTAAAGTCTGAATTCGACTGTCGAATTCCCAAACAGCAGATTCCCATAACAAATCTGTGACTGCGACAATTCTTCCATTGTGAAGTCGCAACGGCGACAATTTTTTTAAAGATGAGGCTGTGATAATATTTACATAATACAATAGTGCCTGCGACAATATTCTCATTATAAAGACATGACTGCGACAGTAGCAGTCTATTGCGACTGTCTTTAGCTGGCGAAGTCACACCTTTACGAGACAATTTGGACTTTAGACAATAACCCCCGTAGTCTTATCTCAAACTCCTTAAAAGTATTTTATCTTTAAAAGACCACTAACACCAAAAAAGCTTTCTTCTATGGAAGCAGTGTGTTTTTATTAAATTCCTCATATCAACTGTCATTGAGGTCAGAAAGTGATGTCTGAGGCGGCCATTGTCGTTGGTCTAAAATTTGTGTTTCGGTCAGAAAAAAAAGGCTTATATGTGAGGTTCCAGTAGTGGAGCAGATGTGTAATAGTGATTGTTTTGTGATATTTCAGTCCCCAGGCAATTTAAAAGAGCACACTACAGTGCGAAAGGAACAGAAGCCAGGATTCTTGGAGCGTCTCAGTGATACAGCAGGGGGGATGCTGGTTGGGCTTTTTGGTTTCTCACTATCTTTCTACTTATTGTTCACTAATGAGGTAAGCACAAGAATCACAGTACAATTAGTAGAGTCTAGAAAAGAGTGAATAGCACCATATGCTAACATAGAAATGTAAAGGAAAAATGGATTGTAGATCAATAAAACTGATAACCTGACCTGCTGTCTTCTCCATAGGGTAGAGCTGTGAGGACAGCTGCTTCTCTTGATGAGGGTCTCTCCATTGTTGTTCCTCTAGGCAATATCCATTCAGTAGACCACCAAAATGAAGCTAAAATGGTGCATTTATCAGGAGCACTGCGAACATTAAAGGTCAGTTACTCTCAGTATATTAAAGAGCAGTAATGCAAAGTTTATTGAAATGGTCCAGGATGTATAAAATCAGACACGTATTGAAAATGTCAGTGTGTGTGTTCTCACTCGAAAAACTATTTTTATTTGGATGCTTTATTTTAATTGGGGAAATTATAAATGACACATTCAAAATGTAGAGCTACATTTGGTCAGTTGTAACAGTACATATTTGCAATATGTGCATAACACAGCATTAACTTAATTTGAGGATTATATCAGGTTTTCCATTAATTAGTATAACATATTATTGGGACTAGAAATAAGATTTGAAAGTCTGGCATCTGGCATATAGTTGTCCAAGACCATTATTGTGTGTGATCAGCAGTGCTGTTACCAGGAAGGTCTGTCTGACCACTTTGTTTTTTTGTTAAATATGGTAACAAGCATTGATTAAGGTCAGTAAGCAGTCTAATTATATACTAATCATGTCATGTTAGAGAGTTAAACTAGTTAGCTTTTGGTGCCAATAGCTATGCAAAAGTCCTGTTCTCATGTTAGCGAGCTTCAATATTTTCACAGTAACTTGATAACTTGTGTCCAAGGTCAGGATATTAATTTCTTTACATATTCTACATTTTTCTATGTTAATCAAGGCCACAGGATGTGAACTATACTTTTTTTTCTAGACTTGATTCTGACTTTAATGAAGAAATCTAATCCTTTAATAATGTTTTTAATCCAGTATATTTTCTTCAATAAAAACAAATGCCCTATATAATTTCATATGCTGCATATGTAGTCTAAGCTTCTTCAGTTCTTGATTAATAGTATTTTCATTTTGTTTAAAATCACTTTTACTTTAAAGAAGTCCAGAAGAAGGTGGGGGGGCTGTGCCCCTTTACTCCCGGGCTACCTCCTTTTTGCCTCTCTGCCAGTTCTCTTGTCTTCTTCCTGCAGGCTGTGATCGTTATCACTTTCTGCTTCCTGCAAGCTGAGCAAGTGCAGAAGCAGTATTACATCAGCATTCTGCTAGTGTGCTTGCTCTGCTCACTAAAATTTAAGAGGAAACAGGAAGTGAAGAGGATTGCAGCCTGCAGAGAGAAGACAAGAAGATTGGTGTTTTGTCTCAAGCAGGCGGCAGTGCTGGAGTGAAAAAGCAGAGCAGTGAGTATTTCAGCACCCTCCTTCAGAATCACCCCCTATTATAATGAGCTTGGACTACTCCTTTAATGTTTTAATACTGCATTTGCAAGGTCATTGAAACATACAGAGTGATTTTTTTTCCTTCAGTTCAAAGATTTTCTGCTATTAGTAAAACACCTAGACCTACAAAAGTTTTTTTTAAAAATTTTGAAGTTTACATTTTGATTTGTGTTGCATTTTGTCCTTCACTGTGCAATGCATTTACCTTTTATAAATTAGACTTTTCGGGGCACAACCTAAAATTTATAAAAAATTCTATAGTAAACAATTGACTTGGCAGTGTTTTTTTTTTTTTTTACTTAATGAATAAAAGAAGACTGCAGATAGGAGAGAGGGAGAAAATACAAATCAATAAAAAAAAAACAGGAATTCAAAGTAAACTTTTTGGAAGTACAAAGTCAGAATAACTGCCATACAAGTCCAATGACATTTTTTCCTATTTAGGCATTACTGGTCCTTTAAAGTTTTTGTGAAGTTTAATTTTAATTTTGCCATGCTTCAGCAAAACGGTGTATTGTCACATAGTACAGAAACAATCTTGCTGCCAGCCTGACTCATCATATCTGTTGTACAAAAGTAAAGGGATGCCTTTCTTTTATATCTGATATTTCAGCCTCAGAATGCATATTCATTCTCCAGTCTGCCTTTAAACAAATATCCAGTTCCTTATGCTCCTAATACCTTGATATTTTGTGAATGTAATTATCACAGTTAGGAGGACAGCACTGCAGCACTTGACAGTCTGAAAGACTCATGACTTTTAGTTATCCATTCTGTCTGTTACAGCCGCTGTATGATCCAAACTATGGCATTTCCATCCACTGTGTGAAACTGAAGAGGCAGGTTGAAATGTACCAGTGGATAGAATATGAAGAATCAAAGTAAGTATCGCATTATGGGACATACTAATGGTAATCTCCGTGTTTTCTCTTTGTCCTCATAAATATTAATTATCTTTTATTTAAATAAGCCTTTCATACAGGGTTGTTTTAGACTATATGTATGCTTGTATAAAAAAATGTGTCAAGCTATGAGTTTTGGAATGCATTACAAATTCACTTAGACATTTGAGCCAGCCCTTTGTTATGTTGATCAGTATAAAATATAGCCTCACAAATGTCAAAAAATTCAGTCCCCCAGTTGCTGCCCTGGCAGGATGTTAACTTCACTTTGTGAAAAATCATATTTGCAGAGAATATGAAGAAAATGGAGAGAAGAAAACAGAGACCAGATATACATACAGTAAGTTACAGTTGTTGCATGTCCAGAGTGGAACACTTCAGAATTTAGAATATAAATAAATACCCTTGCAATGACATTAGCGCACCAATAGAGGGAGTAAATGGCAGTAGTTAGTCCTCGGGTTACGACGGTCTCGAGTTACGTCGTTTCGGGGTTACAACGCTTTATACAATGCCATGTTCCGACTTACACGGTTTTGCGACGTAAGTCGAACCATACTGTATGAATGTATGATCCGACTTGCATCGAAATTCGGTTTACGACGCCGCGTAAGAACGGATCAACGACGTAAGTCGAGGACTACCTGTACTGTATTTCCATCACTGTTGCAGAGGTAATTTCACACAGACTATTCCAAACAAAACTGTTTTTCACTTCTCCTTAAACCATCAGTGATTTATTTGTCTCCCAACATTTGCTAAATGAAAACTGTACAATAGTAATGGATAAGGAATGCAACATAACCACATATATAACTTACTTTCTCTCCCACTGCCTAATTTGCCTTAAAGCCAAATTTTTGTGTCCTAGACACAGAATGGAGATCAGAAGTGGTGAGCAGCAGACACTTTGATAGAGAGATTGCACATCGTAACCCAAGGTGAGTACTTCCAAGCTGGCTTAAAGAGGTTATGAATTAAGTAAGATGTAATGCAGATCGGTAATTTTGTCCACTGATAAATAAGGTCACTGTGGCTTTGGCCGTGTATCTGTATACATTTCTTAGATTCAAACACTGTGGTTAGTAGTGAAGTACCCCTAACACTGCATACGTGTGGAGAAACTTGTTTCTAGGTTATCGCTGAATAGCTGCTGTGAGGTTGGGAAACATGCCCTGCTTTAAGGAATTCAAGATTAGCTATTTGCATTGAATAACTAATACAAGCATGGGTTAAACTAGGGACCACTAATAGTAAAGCAGACATTAGATATAGTTATTAAATAAATGATATCTTTCCAGCTACTGTTTGTTAATTATGCTGATCTTATTTTAACAAGTATATCTTGGATACTGGCTTTTGAAATGTTCAGTTGTGTCCCTCACTCGGTTGCCAGGGATTGAAATTTTGATTTGCAGTTTCCTGGCCAGTACTGGGTATTTGCAATGGACCATGATTTGTGACCCCAGTGATATTCCTTTATCATTTACTTGGTAGGATTGGGGGGAAACTGTTCATAAATGGAAACATTTTTGAAAAGACATGTATATCTAGAATTGCCTAGATTGCAAGCTTCAATAGTTACACCTTCTTGTGGTGGAACAGATAAAGTTTAAAAAGAGTCAGACCAGGCGCTTTCAACAGATCCCTTGAGCTATCTTCCTTATGGGTCTGCAGCAAATTCCTCTAACTCACACAGTATACAGTTCAAAATCCACAAGAACACAGGGTCTGCGCTGCCCTGGAGATAAATAATCTCATATAGTGTAGTACCTTTAAAATGTACTTCTAGCCTAGGAATAATAAAGAAACACACTCACAAAATTTCCTATTGCGTTATGCCTTTAAGGATTCCTGTTTGTATAGACTTCTGTGCAGCAGTATTCCCAGGTACAGGGTATTTAAAAATAAAAAGGACTAAAATAGTGTAGATTGTTATATACACCTTTAATAGAAATGAAAAATCACTCACATTTAAAATGATGCTCATGCGCTTTTACATAGTAATGAGTTCACTACCGGTTTCCGGTTACAGCTCCAACGCGTTTTGCCCGTAATGGTGGGCTTCACTCCCTGAGGTGTATGTAACAATCTACACTATTTTAGTCCTTTTTATTTTTAAGTACCATGTACCTGGGAATACTACTGCACAGACGCCTATACAAACAGGAATCCTTAAAGGCATAATGCAAGAGGAAATTTTGTGAGTGCGTTTCTTTATTATTCCTAGAAGCACATTTTAGAGGTACTACACTATATGAGATTATCTATCTCCAGGGCAGCGCAGACCCTCTGTTCTTGTGGATTTTGAACTGGAACAGATAAAGGTCTGGAACTATGAGTATAATTATAACACTACAATACACCAATATTATCATTCCAAACTATATGATTAATGTGGTAAGAATGCATTTTTTTTTCTTTTTTATTAATAGCTCAACTTACCACGTTTTTAAACTGGAGTTTTACAAAATGCTACATGAGCAGCATCAGTTATGTTTTAGGAGCCAGTAAGACAATGAATATGTTAGGTAACTGGTGGAAATGTAGGAAATGTGCATCCATATGAGATGTAACTGTGCAGTCATCTAGGCAAAACAACAACATGCACAGAGGTGTAATGCATGCTAGTTGATGTTGGTTAGTCTGGTTCCTCCTATATTAAAGGATCAGGTACACCCTAAATATAAAAATATCCATTTCTATTAGCATGGTAGTTATAAAAATACAGCACTCTTAAAAATGTTATCTTTGAAGTTAAATTCATTCATTTTATTGCTTTCTGTCTGTTCTTATTTTTACTGATAGCAGCCTCGTTGTACATGTTTGTTAAAGGGGAACTTTAGGCTTGTTTAATCTAGGCGTGATTAGGATTGAGGAGGGGTGAGATACTTGTAGATGTGACTCTTAGGCTGCAGCACTGCCCCTGCTATGTTCACAATCCCATTCTCTTTTTGCTGCTGACAGCTGGCGAGCTTCTCTTCACTTATTGTTTTTCTTTATTTTGCTGAAATGAACAAGCGCTGTCACAGACTTTTGCTGCTGCATTTGCTCATTTTGGCAAAACTCAGAGGAACCATGAGTATCTCCCCTCTCGCCCATCCTAATCCCCCCTAGACTAAATGAAGCTAAAGTTATTCTATAAACAGACCTCACCCAACTGTATTGCTTTCTATGAAGCTTTAGACAATGCATATTCAAGAAGTGTCACAGAAAAGTTTTGAAGCTAAATAGCTAAATATCCTACTTTATAGACACAATTGAGAATATGTGGAAGCACAGACTGAATGTTTAGTAACTATAAATGCATTTGAAACATTTTCATTTTTGGTGTTACAGTCCTTTGTAATTTTAGATGAGTTTATTGTCACTGAGTAGTACATGTGTACATACCAGCCAAATTGAAGTGCGTCCATATATAAATATACTGTACACTATAACACACGAGTACAATAAATTTGTATATAAAAGAAGAATAAATAAATATTAGAGGAAAAGAAAAGTTCAATCAATAATTCGAATAAATACAAAAACAAGCAATGCAGATTTTGGGGGGTTTCCTGATACCATGATGTATTCCCATATGTAATACTGTTATTTGCACAGTAAAAGTAAGTGTTGTGCTTCTTCTAAAGTAAAATTATTAAATTTTGAACAAAAACCTTGTCTAAGTACCTTTTACATATATTATATTTCAGTGCAATGGCTGTGGAATCGTTCACAGCCGTAACATCAGACGTGCAAGTTGGATCTTACTATTTGTCGAAAGGTATAGGTATAACTTCTATAATGACAAAAACATTACGTGCATTGTACACACTTTTGTCAACAGTATCAGCTGTGATTGTTTATTCAAGTTGTCATGTTGTTGCATGCGTTATTCCCTGGGATGCTGCTGTGTATGTAGAAATGTGCTTTCACAAATGAAAATGTAATATTCCACCATAGGCTTCCAGCAGGGTTGGATTTTCTTGACTTTGGCACTGGGGAGCCCTGGCCTGGACCCAAAAAGCATGTTTTACTAACTGTTGGTAATATTGGCAGCTGTCACTGGGATGCTGGGAACTTTAGTACCGCAGGGTGAAGATCACTGTACTGCTAAGTTAATGACTGATGGGATACCTATGCTGCCACAAGAATCACTAATAGATAAAAAGAAAACAATGAACGGTGGGCCTGGACCCAGCACATGATGAAAACTACAGAGCAATGTTCTGTAGAAGTGACATTTTTATGATTGTTGTCGTGTGCATGACACCCTTGCAACTTTTGTGAGTAGGGAGTGGAATCGGTTTCCTTTGTGGGTGCAAAATGCCACATTTCAACATTGTGCTGTGTAAATAGTTCTAAGTATAAATGAGCTTTTCCAGAAAGATTAGAAATGCTTTTAACAAAAGTGAACTAACTAAATAAATCAATTTTTTGTTTATAATCATGTTTTGTTAATAATTTCCATCATTTGTCTTAAACTGTTTATTTGACTACATAAATGATTGATTATCCTTTACAACAGTGGTTCTTAAACTGTGAGACACAAGGGAAAATTAGTTGAGACCCAAAAGGGAACCTTATCTACCTGTAAAGATTTGGCTTTGAGTAATAACCCTGCCAAAATACATTTCTTTGGTGTAAACAATGTTCCTTTAGTATGTCCTTTTATGTACCTCAACCATTATTTTTAAAGGAAATTTATCATACTGTATTTTCCGGCATATAACACAACCCCCAACTTTTCCAGTTAAAATACAGAGCTTGGGATATACTCTGCATATAAGACTACCCCTATTTCAATGAAAATCCTGCTTGGATTGGTCAGCTCTCCCTGCCTGCCCAGCCCTCCCTGTCTCCAAGATTATCAGAGCACTATCACACTGTGCTGCCCCCACAAGCCACTTCCTACACTGTGCAGCCTCCAGCCACACTGTGCTACACCCACAATGCTAATCCCACACTGTGCTGGCCCCACTAGCCTCCTCCCACACTGTAATGCCTCCACAACCCCCCTCCCACATTGTGCCGCTCCCTTCTTCCTACTCCCTACCCTCTGAAGGAAGGGGTGCTATCTTCCCTCCTTTTCCTTCGCCCTACCTTCCTCCGCCGTTGCCTGGCTGTCTGTACTGTAGAGCTTAGCGCTACAGTGTTTCCTCTCCCCAGCAATGATTAAACTTCCTGTTGCTCACAGGAAATATCATTGCTGGGGGAGGAACACTGTAGCACTCAGCTCTACAGCACAGACAGCTGGGCAGTGGAGGTGGTAGGTAGGAAGAGGGAAAGGGGACATCCGGTGTATAAGACAACCCCCGACTATTGAGAAGATTTTTAGGGGTTAAAAAATCGTCTTATACGCCGGAAAATACTCTGGTCAATGTAAGCAAATAAAAGAATGTATAAAACTATGGTAATGACATGCGTAAAATAACATATACTTAGTGAGTGGAAGCCTTGGGATGGTAAAGAAACTTAAGCAGACAGGTAGACTTTACTTTCATGATGTTGCCGGCAAGATGAAGGCAACATTTTAGGCTAACTGCTTCCAGGTGTATTTTGCTACTAACCTAAATGGGTTAGGCGGCTTGTAGAGACTGGAAAGTTTACCATGGGTAGTACAAAGTGAACTTGTACATGGGTTGGTAGAAATGTGCCCTTTTTTGGACACTCGTTTCAGTCCTTTTATATTTTGATAACCAATATCTTTCCTGGATAAGTTAAAATTCATAGAGAACACCAAATGAATACTTATTCTACTTTTTTTTAGGCCTCATTGAAAAAATTGATAACTTTAAGCAGATGAGCGTATCACAGATGGGGAACCCACACGCTGATGTCATTGCAGAAGAGGGATATTTCTACCACAGCACTAACCCCAAAAATCCAGAGGTATGTACTGTTCCTTAGTGTACGCGTTGTAACAAACAGAGGTCTGGTATTTTAACTGGCAAGGTGGATTTTATAACAATTGATTTGTGTTGTGGTTGCAATTAGCCACACTGAGGGGGTTATTCATCAAGCTCCGAAGTGAGGCGTGTAGTGTTCGCCTCACTTCGGAACTTGATGAATAACCCCCTGAGTCACTAATGTGTGGCAACATGCAGTTCATGCAGGGAAACTATATTCAAGCCTCTTTCGGTGACAGTTTTTTTAGAATCTAAATCTGTCAGCAGATTCACAGTTCAGTATCATGCTCCTACTCTTGTGGATTTGGTTAACATTCTAGCTGATCCACTTGTAATACTTTGAGGATGTCCAAAACATGTGGCATTTGACCAAGAGACCTAAATGAGGTGTAAATTTTAATCTAATGGATATTGTAAGCTATGAAGTTTTCTTCTATTTATAGGTGGGGGACCTTCGCATTTCTTTCTGGTATGCTGGCGTGGCCCTGGGTGGTCCACAGTTTGGAACAGTAGATACGGTAACCATATAGTTAGCGTGCTTTTTTTAAAAGTTGAGATTCATTTTAAATACATAAATGTCTACAGATTTTGTGAAGTATTAATAAACTGTTTGTACCTGTCATTTGCTAGTGTGATTCTGGTTACATAGTAACCTAGTGAAGGTGAAAGGCTGGCCTTAACCCTTAGAGTAAATGATAGAATCTTCTAAAAACATCACAGTAGACACAAGCTTACTTCTATGTCTAGATGCTGTTATTAAGTAGTTTCATACACCGTAAATGTATCTTGTAAAACAGGTAGAAAAAGGTTACGTTCAGAAATTATTTTTCCATACACGCCCCAAACTGACAGTGGAGATGATTAAGAGTTCAGAAATGTCTAACCACAGAAATTAATATATGTTAGACTAATGGAGGAGCTGCATTGCATCTTTCTCAGCTGAGATAAAAACATATGGTCAATTTAATGCAGAATTTATGTTCTTATCTCAGAGAAAAACTTTTAATTTTTTTAACTAATAGATTACTGTTTATTTTTTATTCAATTCCCTGGCATCACAGCCTGTCTGCTTATTTAGGTCAATGACTTGAGCATACTGAAGGCCTGTACCTGTTAAAACTATTCTTTAAAAGAAGTTAACTTTGTTCCTTTTACAGACAGCAAGTGTGGATATTTTTTCCTAAAACCACAGCACATACATTTTTATAAGCTTTACTGGAATTATTAAAGTAAATTAGCAGCATAACTTATCTCAACTAGTAGTGGTGAACTGGCAAGTTCATAAGAATTTTTATTAACTCTAGGAAGTTGCCCAGTGTTATACTAGCCTTGTGAAAGTAAAACTGGACTTTAAGCATATACATACTATGGGGGGAATTCAGGAAGCTCCGAAGTGAGGCGCGTAGTGTTTGCCTCAATTCGGAACAAGTGACATGCGCATGCTGATATCCTGAACGCGGACATAAGCACGCGCATTAAAGGGATTCCCCTCCCGGCGAGAGCATAAGAGTCTCCTCGCCGGGAGGGGAATCCCTTTAATGCGCATGCTGATGTCCGCGTTCAGGACATCAGCATGCGCATGTCACTTGTTCCGAAGTGAGGCGAACGCTACGCGCCTCACTTCGGAGCTTCCTGAATTCCCCCTTATATGTGCACCTACTCCTAATCTAAAAGATTACATACCATGACAGGCCAGCAGGACCTCCAAACATTAATGTCCCTATTCATCTTTCACTAGAATGAAATTACCCATTGTCTGTGGCTTCAACCCACTGGGGTATCCCTAATGTCATGAGATTAGAAAAGTTAGATGACCTGAAGCAAACTGAATCATTTACATTTATGAATACTGTGAGCTTGTAAAAATAGAACTGTTTCTTTCAACGTATAATTTAAGGACTGAAAAAGTTTGTGACATTAATAATAATATATAAAAAAAGAATAATTATGTCCCTTAAGGACACACAAAATGTAGCTCAAATTGAGTTCTTTCAATATTGTGTCAAAATGTATTCGATGCTGATACCAATATGTAAGGCACAAAGCTTTCCAGAAAGCATCAGTGTAATTCAGTGTAATAGTGTGAGCTAACATTACCTTTCCACCCCAGATTAGCTGAGGGATTAGTAACTTTCAATAAGAGTAGGTCCTCCCAAACTGATTCACAACAAACTGTATTTTCCATGAATTACTTCTAGATTTCTTCACTGTTCACATGTATGTGCTATCCCAGTCTTTTATTCAACTGTTGTTGTAGACTTTTTCCAAAGCGTCCCAGATGTTCTCAGCACACATGAACCCAAAAAATCAGCATGCCTCAGGAAGCAAGTCTGACAGCTTCCTTATATCCTGTTAAATCATTACCTGGAAACCTTGACTGATATTATGTAATAATATTTGTTTGATCATCTGACTACTTTGTGGTTACATGTGGCTTAGGAAACTTTCTAGATGAACTGCAATAACTGAATGAATAGTTGACTGGGACAGCTTGGGAGTAATTACTTTACTAATGAGGAAGGGCAAGTGTGGGGGAAGAACTACATCTAAAAGCAGCATTGCTGCATCGGTTATGGGAATTCCATAGGTATCCCTTGGCTCCCAAGCAGCTAATGGAAACCAATGGAAAGCTGCTGAGCAGCAATCATCAACAAGAGAGACTAAGATTTGCATCCATGTGTTGGTAAGAAAGTAAACTAATGTTATAGAAATTGTGTGTATGAATATTGGAAAAGCCCACACATACACCCCAAAGTACACAGAATCTAAATGCTTTTGAAAAATACTACATTCCCATGATAATATTATCCTAATGCTATTTGTTTTAAGTTTTTGCTTATTCTGGTTGAATACTACAGCTTCTGTGATGTAATGGGCACGAAACATTTGCATCCATGTGCTGTGGAGGCATTTTACTGTGCACTTGATTATGATTCCAGGTTAGTGTGATCGCTCAACTGAGAGGAGGGGAACTGGTTCCATATAAAACCAAATCTGGGGATGTTCTGGAGCTATTGCACATGGGGACCCACAGTGCCAATGTAAGTGCTTCTATTTCCAATCAAATACTTCACTACCTGCTTGTAATTAATAGTAGCAGAAGCACCTGATTCAGCCACCCACCTGTATTTTTCCATCTCTTCTTACAATCTCTATCCTCATTTTCCCCTTTATTTTCTCTCTATCCTTTTCTTATTCTTGTATTAATTTACGGATTACTTACTGACTATTACACTCCTTATACACCAGAGAGCTAAATTGGATATTAGGATTAAGTTTAGAGAAGGTTTATCTTCTCTGAAATTAGTTTATGCTATTAGATGCTTCTTTCACAATGTGGACTTAACCTGCAGATGTTTTCCATCCCTTGCAAAATCGATATACACTAAAGTGTGCAGATTTCTAATTAGGGTTCCAACCTTTTCAGTTTTGGGCCAGACAGGTCCAATTTTAGGTGGTAGTGTCTGGGTCTCAACCAACTGACCAGGTCTTAAAACCTCTGGAGCCTAATACTTTTGGACATCGTGTTTGTTAACTTGATGTCCAGCCTCAACGTTCCTAAAAAGATTGAGACCTTCCCTTTGATCAGATGCCATCAGTAAACAGAAAGAAGCTATATGGGCAGTGCGGTGGCTTAGTGTTTATCACTGTTGCCTTGCAGCGCTGAAGTCCTAGGTTCAATTTCACCCTGTACTTCATCTGCATGGAGTTTGTATGTTCTCCCCGCACTTGCGTGGGTTCCCTCCAGGCACTCCGGTTTCCTCCCACAATCCTTCAGTTTTTATTAATTTCCTCTAACATTTTGGGGGTTATTCACTAAGGTGCGAATTCGACTGTCAAATTCGCAAACAGTGGATTCCCATTGCAAATCCGAGACAATTTCCCCATTGTAAAGTTGTGACAATTTTCCCATAATGAAGTCGCGACTGCAACAATATTTTCCTTATAAAGACGCGACTGCGACAGTAGCAGCTTATTGCGACTGTCTTTATTTGGCTAATTCGCACCTATATGCAACAATTTGGACTGTAGTGAATAACACTCTATATGAAAGCATGGAATTTTAGCCTGCTGTAGTAAAACCTAACAAAAGTATAAGTAATACAGTTGTTCTGTTTTGGTCTCTTAGGAAATGTTTGAAGCTGAACATAAGAGTAATAGTTTAAAGACTTGGGCCTTGCGTGCTGCTGGCTGGTTGATGATGTTTGTTGGGATAAGCCTGATGACCAAAATTTTCTACACACTAGGTAAGCTGATTTAACAGAATAGTATTTCAGCCAAACAGTTATTGTTATTTAACTTACACTAAAGTTATGTACAGTTACTTGTTTAAAAAATATTCCCACATCTTAATGTTGCCACCACCATGTTTCATTGAAGGTATGGTATATGCTAGATGATGAGTAGAACCCAGCTCCCAGCAAACATTTGCACTCAATATTCAATATTGGTTTGGCAGACAAGAGAATCTTGTTTATCATGGCCTAAGAGCCTTTTAAGTGCAATTTGGCAAACTCCAAGTAGGCTGTGCCTTTAACTAAGGAGTGCATTCTGTTGTATTATTTATGCCTGATTGGTGGAGTGCTGCAGAGGAAAGTGTACTGGGAGTTTCTCTTATCACCACAACAGAACACCATAGCTCTGTCAGGGTATTATTAGTATGGTGTTTACCTCTCTAATTAAGGCTGGATTTCCCCATTTGCTCCAGTTTGGATGGCAACCATTTTTTGGAAGTAGACCTGTAGTCTTGACTTTCTTCTGTTGGAAGATAATGGTGACCATTGTATTCTTTGGACCTTCAATGTTGCTGCAATTAATTTGATCCTAGGTTAAAGTGCACATGTCACCTCAAAACAATAATACTAATTTAGGTTGTACTAATGAAATAAACATTTTGTAAATATATATGTATTTAAAAAATGTACCTTTATACAACATTTCCCTCTCTGTCATCTTCTCTGTCAGCCTGCCTTTTCTTTCCCAGGTTGGGCTAAATGATAATTGACATTATAGTTTCCTCCAATAAGATCCCTGCTAAAAAATGATTTAAGGGATCTGATTGGAGGAAGCTATATTGTCAGTTATCATTCTCATTGAGCTTCCCACTAGCGAGAAAGAATCAAGTACTATTGCTAGTGTGGCATCTCAGAGGCGTTTTCAGTATTTTTATATCTGTACTTGGAACTTGTCAATTTAACTGTATTTGGAAATTTAAATGAAGCCACCTCTTCTCATTGCTTAGGGTCGATGACTATGCCAACCATTTTAATAACACATAGTAATGGTAATCTGCAGGTATAGATAGCATTGCAAACATCTGCATTCTAAAATCATGGTAGTTTTAGAGAAGGGCATTAAAATGCAGGGATGAAAAAAGCAGCAATACATAGATAATATCTAATTTGATGTTTAACATTGAGTAAAATGTTCTAGTAACCAATTATCCGCTACTGAGTGTTGGATTTTGTATACCTGATGCATTTTTAGCATATTGCTTTTGATTAACATTTTACCATATAGTAAAACAATTTTCTGTAATTTCTCTGCAGTTGATTGGCTCCCTGTGCTTCGGGATCTGGTCAGTCTTGGCCTGAACATCTTTGCCCTGTGCCTGTCTGCATCTCTCTCCCTACTGACCATCTCTGCTGGGTGGTTTTTTTATCGCCCTATGATGTCATTGCTCCTGAGTGCCATTGCAGTTGGCATAATCTTTTTAGCAAGATCACGCATTCCATCTAAAAAGTACCAATAAGTACATTTTGCACTCCTACAATTTTTCTTTATTTTGGTTAAAGGAGACCACTAATCTAGATACAGCAATATGCTTCAAAAGGAAATCTTGTATTGGTTGTGCATTTAGATATTCTTGTTATCCCTTGCCAGATTCCATTCTTCACTGGTAAGAGAGCAACAATGGGTAAAATATATTTTACAAATGTCTGAATCAATGGAGACAATTTAAGGTCCCTTGAGAAAAATATATATCACATACATGGGCAACTGCAAGGGGAAGAGCTTTATTTTATTTTGGGCTGATGTGATTAAACAGACAACAAAAATGTCCTTGTAGTAATTGTCATTATCTGCACAGTGATTTGTAGCTTATTTTTATTGAAAGCTTCACGATTCGCAAGTACTTGACAATTTCCCTTATCTGGGAAATGTTTGGCTGAGCAAGTGATCAATTAGTAACATAATAACATAGTTTATAAGGCTGAAAAAAGACACAAGTCCATCCAGTTCAG